>JAAAKQ030057668.1:0-15958 GCA_010016005.3 Zanna intricata
AGTCTAGTTAACTTTATATGATTTTGTAAGTAGGGTGACTTGTTTGTAACTTTTAAGTTTTTATATATGTTGTACAGTTAGTTTTATAAGCCTACTATCTTATTGTAATTTGTATGTGTTTGACTGAAAATACAAGATATTATTATTATTAACTATCACAGTATACTATTTACGAAAATTAAGCCAATTAAGATATCTTTTCCGACCAGCTTTCTTTTCTTTGTTTGAAGTACAAAAAAAGAAAAGAAAACTCGTTAGAACATGTGGTTAGAAGAAGTAAATTCTTAACATTTCCACTGGAAGAGTTAGTAGAAGGAGAAAGGAATTGAGGAAGAAGGATGAAGTTAATAGAGGAAATGACGATTGGAGGGACGAAGGAGAAGGTTTGAGACAACAATGGATGAGGACAGCAGTAGCGCATAAGGGACCTGACTCTAGGCAGAACACCAGACGATGAAGAAACGAATTTTCACTACAAACGCTAAAAAAAGACAATTGGTTGACTAACTGTCAACTAATTGACCATCGATAGATCATATTATCGGGGCAGACTATTTCAACAGAACAGATAGGGATAGACTATTTCAATAGAAAGATCTTTATAACAGAATCTCTTTCAATATTAGATATCTCTAATGAGATTTTTGAATTTGCAATGTCTACATAATTTCATCTACATCTGAGTTGATTTAGGGATTTTAATTATCGAATATTTTAACAAATAGCTCTAGTAATACTGATCAAAATTATTCAAATATCAGTATTTTTTTGCTAAAAAAGTTAAACATAGACGTCGTTTATTGATGTAATTTATCTATACATTGCGTACAGAATATTTATATAATACCTCAATAAACTATTTTTATTTTTTTATATTAAAATAATACACTGGAACATCAAAACTTATAATTTATTTTAAATTATATAATATTACGTATATTTGATTGGAAAGATTTGAACGTTGTATGTGAAATATTGTTAGCAGTGGTCAGTTGATAAATGATTTATAATTTTTGTTGTTTTCTTGAAAGAGTAGAGAGTAAGAGTACGATGGCCGGTTTTGACTAATTTAAACTGCTGATAAATTCTCGCTATAACTCTGGCTCCACATAAAACAAAAATGATAAAGCAAAGTGATAAACATCAGATGGCGTGAAATCAACTATGCTTGCGAAGCTTCAATATCTTCCAAAAGTAGGGAGTTTAGTTTTCGCAAGTTACAAGATCCACCGGCCGACCTAAAATTATTTTTACAGAATACTGTTTTGAAATATACTGTAAGCTTGGTTTATTGATGATTACAATTTATATAATTATATAGAATAGCAATTATCAAATTTGGTTAGAAATACAATTAAAAAACATTACATTGGTTTCAATTTTAATTAATCTTTCTAACAAAGAAAAAGATTACATCAACATATTCCTAATAATTTATCATAAATTAAACGAAGAAATATCGAAAATGAATTTAATTTATTTGACTCAATTTTTAGTCATCTTGTTAAATTTGACAGTATATTTCATAAGTTATCAAAATTGGTCTTGGCATTGAACGTATTAAAATCCCATCAAATAAATAGATAAATAAATCATTTCTTTTTCACTGAAACAAAACTCAAAATCAGAAGAGTGGAAGAATATTTACTTTGATTACTTTCCAATACAGAATATTTTACCAACAGTAAATCCATACAAAACATTAAATAACTATAATAAATATTATACATTTTATTATATTGATTTTTTTTTTCACTATTTCATTATCATTATTTCTTTTCTAAAGTAATTTCTCAATGTCAAAATCGACTAATTTGTTTACTCAACTAAATAGTGTTAACGTTAATAGCATTAATTTCAAACTATTTTTTTTTTCTAAATGTTTATATAAAAACAGGAATTAAATGATTGCAAAAAAATATTTTAAGTTTTTATAAACTTCTATTAATAAAATTATCGATATCAAGCCGTAAAATATAATCTTTTTTTTGTGGAATGTTTCTACTACCCTAATTTTTCTAATTATTTTCATTACTGCTTAGGTGACTTATAAATTAAATTTAACAGATGGACTGAATCCCTTCTCTACTACTTTTTTTAATATATTTTTTTTATTATACTTTTAATTTTAGCAAAATTATTTTTTATCTTGTTTTCAAATGTAGTGAAGATTAAAGTTAATTATGCGATTATTCAAGCGGATTGTTACTATTATTATTATTATTTCGTTTTAATAGAATTATCTTAATTTTTAAATTATAAAATGATAAATAATTTAAAAAAATGTAATTTATTTGTTTAATTTTATAACAAATTCTAATATAAAAAGACTGCATAATAAAATTAGGTTTATAAGTGAAGGATGTAATAAAAAAATAAACTTAAACGTTGATAAATAATTTTAATTTCAATACTTATCACTTATTCGTTTGGTGACTATGAATTCAGTTTACTATGAATTCAGTGACTATGAATTCTTTTTATAAGGTTCAAGGAAGTATTATAATCCTAAAAAATTTCGGTTTACAGATTTCAACGGAAATATCCATTTCAAACATCCCTGAATCCATTTTGACTAGTTTCGGCGTGACGTCTGTACGTACGTACGTATCTCGCATAACTCAAAAACGATTAGCCATAGAATGTTGAAATGTTGAATTTAGGACTGTTGTAACATCTAGTTGTGCACCTCCCGTTTTTATTGCAACCGACTTGACCAAAAATGTCCTAAAAAGCCTAAAATCAAAAACATCTGGATTTTGGACTTTTTCATACCTGCAGTATTATTACTGTATATAATGAAGGCTTATGCCTTCATTGACAGATTTTCAACGATATATATATAATACATGGTAACTATTTTAACTGTTTCCAGAGTTATAGCAAATTAAATTTTAATTAATGAAATATTTGATCTTACAAAGGGAAGGTACATCGGTTGGAATCCGACCTCATTTACTTTTTTATTTTAACTTTCTTTTTAAATTTAAATATATTGATTTATTAATAGTTATTAACCTTTGATTGTGAAAAGAATTTTAAAAAGAAAAAAAAAATCAGAAATAATTAATAGAGTTTTATATACGTTTCATTTAAAAAGATGTGTATGTGTATTTAATAGGAATACAAGGAAGCCATGAGGTGTCAACATCAGATTTTTTCGTTTCTTGTCATCAGCTTTTTTCATACAAAATATAATTTTCGTATCTTAAAGATCAAAATTAGGGAATAATATTTTTTTAGTGCGTTTTTTAAGTCGATTTTATTTAAAAAATATAATGAATTGTCTAATTCTTAATAGAAATATAAAAATACACGTGAGATATGTTTACTAAAAAAAATGGAAATGTTAAAGTTTCAGAAATTCTATTTCCTTGGATAACTAAAATTTTAAAAACATGAACTTATAGTAGACACAAACGATCACTGTAATTTACGTTTTATAAAATTAAAAAAAAAAAAAAAAAAATTGGATTAAATAATTTAGTTTCTTATTCAGTTCAAAGGTATTCTGCTAATTATATCTCGTTTAACGAAAACCATTATCCACATTACTAATAATTAGTAATTTGAAAAAAAATTATAATTAAACAATGTTGATGCAACGAAAATTTTACATAAATAAAGAAACATCTAAAAACAAATCAATTATTTGTTTAATACAAATAACTTTATAGAAATAAGTTACATAATTTTCAGTGAACAAAATATACTTCAATTTTTTAATATTTTTGTATGTAAAACCTTCTCCATTATTCTTAAATTATAACGAAATTTAATATAATTGATTTTTTTAATTTAGAGAAGAAATTACCAAAAAATTCCTCATAATGTTTGAGCCAATTCTGCGTAGAAGTTAAAAAAAAAACATGTTTTATTATTCCGAAAACTTATTTTGTTATTGAAAATAAAACTTGTTCATTAAAATCCAATTTAAAAATATATGTAATATAAATAAATACTTAAAAAAACTGACGTTCTACAAAAAAAAATTAGACAAATTTGAAAATTTATGATGATATGAAAAGAAATACTTTATTTAAATATCTTTTTCTACTTTAGAATGCTTTTAGTTAAAAGGTTAATCAATACTGGAGGGTGGATTAACATATTTATACATACTTTATGATCCATCAGCCTTGTTTTACAAATTCCTAACGAGATCTGAGGTCACCACAACTTACTACAGAAAAAGAGTGGTTAGCCTATTCGGATTTGCTGTTAACCATACTATAAAGATAATGCAATTTGAAGGGATTTAATGAGTAAACTTTTTTTAATTAAGTTTCTGGTTTATCTCAGCATTATATTGTAAATAATATAAAAAAAAGATAGAGAAATTCATGTTCGTTTTTCCAAAGATTTTACTTTCAGAAAAATGAAGAAGTGATTATTTTCATTATTGGAAACAATTTTTATTTTTAAGTTTTTTGATTAGATAATTTAGTTTTTTTTTCTAAATTTTTTTTCGCTTAAATGGTAAAAAGTTACTTAAAATTTCTTGACTCGTTGTCATTATTTTTTATTAGTCCGTTAAAAAATAACAAGTTTTTTCAAAATGCAAAAAAACATAATTAAAAACCAAGACATTCACTTTGGTGTAAAATAATTTTCATCAAAACTAAGTAAAGTCAACAAACAGCTTCAAGGAAATGTCCATCTATCGTATAATTCCCGTTTAGAATGTCATTTCGGGATGACTGATGAAACCACAAGATGCATAACATGTTAATGTTGTAGTTATATGGGTTCACAAGCAGTACTCAGAACTAGGATGTTATGATTTACATCCTATCCTTATATATACATATACACATATTAAGCGCTCTGAAGGTCTCTGAGAGAGCCACTGGAACTAGAATGGCAAAGATAACTTAAGCCTGCCTGTCACACATTTAATACTTGCATGTTCTATGTTGCATCTTGCCTAATTCAGCAATTACTGTATTAAGTATATTTCCTCTTAAATCCGTACTGACGTGTATATACAAAATAGCCCAAATTCAACATTAGAAAAATACACTATTAATGTACACAAAAATATAGTTTACACTCTCCTACAAAAAAATTTATCAATAAATGGAAAAAATGTAATAGTTACTATAAACGTGGAAACGTTTAATAAAATCTTTGTTTTCTTTAGATCATTATGAATATTAAAAAAAAAAAAAAAAAAAAACAATAAAGATAAATTAAATAAAGAATTTTATCTACGACAATTTAATTCAAATGTAAGTCTGCTTATATGTCTGGAACCGTAGATTTAAAAAAAATACGTCCTAATAAGAGTAATCAACGGGATATAAGGAAAAAATCTAAAAAATAATAATGTTTCAGATGTAGAGAAAAATGAGCAATTATTGTTTGATTAGTATATTTAGGTTGATTAAGTTTTTCAACAGTTGTTATATAAACTAATGTCGGATTAGAAAAAATAACGATAAACTAATAAAGATAGATACAGACGAAGGAAGCTGGTATAGTAATACTGGGAAAATGCTCACGCGCGTAACAATTGGCTAATATCTAAAAACGTACGCCTCAAAGGCTTTAAGCGATAACTTTTATCTATTTAATAGCTGACAAATTGCCATATTTTATTAAAAGAATTTTTTCATAACTTGATATTCTACTCAAATGTTATTTCCACTATGAATAATTAACATTTTCTAATAGGAACCAAGTAATAACAGCTGAAGATGTATTTTTTCAAAGAAAAATATTGTTCAGTATTGAAAAAAAACATATCTACAACGAATAAGTAATTATTTCAAAAGAAAGAAAAATATTTTTTTTTTTTACTAATTTTAATATTTATAAAATCTTTGATCATTGAATAATTTTGAAACAAAAAGAAATTGCAAGATGTATGTATTATACAAAAAAAAAAAAATTTCATCACTAATCATGTTATGCCTTCAGGAAATTAGTGATTATTTTAAATCGTTATTAATTATGTAATATCATGACACATAAAATCATAAATTATAACATTAAAAATACAATAGAATAAAAAACATATAAAATAAATAATACTAAAGTTGTATGTGTGTTACTTAAGTTCTGTGTTTTGTGTGTTACTTCATCAACTAGTCATATCATAGTTATATCGTCGGCTACGTATTAGTCAATGCAGTCAGTTATTTCAATCGTGTGCTGCGTGTGTTTGGTGTGTTTGTCCCCTATTCGTTACTTTCATCTGACACGAATTTGATTGACGTAATCCGTGAAGTGCCACGTAAACAACAGGCTGTTCGTGTTTTACAAGGCGAAGGAATTATACGTAATCCCTAGGTTTTGCAAATAGGGTCTCTTTCGTTAGGATAAATGACGTAGTGCAAAGGCACTACAGTCGCAATTCAGTTCTTTTGTGTTTGCTAATCCAGCAAACTGAAATAAGTTGAATATTTCCTAAATGTATGGAGTAGAAAACACATAATTTATAAGTTTCATAACGAAGAATTTGGTGTGATTAGTGTCGCTGTAACCGACTGGTAAAATTTTGTGAAGAAAGTGTGCGGACGTGTTACTCCGTAACCCAATAAAAATAGGTGAGAATAGTCTGGATGTACAAAGAGTCGAAATCTTTTCTGTTTTTTGGCGAAAAATACAATTTGGGAAATATTTCCCCTCAGCAGTAGGTGTTTGCATGAATTTGCACAGAAACAAAAGAAAATTTCATATATGCGGTTCCCGAACGAACAAAAGACACGTTACTAAAAATGATATACAGGAGTATATTAGACCTGGGACGAACATAATTTCTGAATGTTGACAAAAATACTATGATATATCCCATCTGCAGGGTTACAATTTTACACATTAAACTATTAATAACTCATATAACTTTCAAAATCAAATTACCGGGTATTAAACACAGTGGAGAGTTTATGGGCACAGTGAAAAAGAGTGGTATGTCGGGACCTACCCTTAAACCCTATTTATGCGAATTCATGTGGACCCGGGTAACAACAGCAGGAACCTTTCAATTAAATTTTGTAGGATATCGCCTTGTTTTGAGCTTAATAACAATGACATAGTAAGGCTAAACTTTTACTATTATAATAGCAATTTAGAAAATGTGTCCGCTTTCGAAATTAGAACCCAAAAAAAGTTTGATGAATTCTTTTGAATTTATTATCCAAATATATTTTTAAAAAAAATGTAAATAACAATATTTTAACATAAGAGTTTCATTGTAGTAAAAATCTAATAAGCCCGTATTTTCTTAATATTATTTAGTATAAAAAAGATATAATTTTTACTATTTACAATTTTTTTGTCATTTTAATAACTTTCTGTAGTGAAGATTATCTGAAGAAAATTTCTTACGAACCCTTAATTGAAAATCAAAAAATCTAAAATGGGATTTTAAATTTAATTAAAAATTAAAAGAAGTAGAAAAAGTTTTATTAAAGTTAGAAATATAATATTCGAACCATTTTAGAAAGTTCATTTAATTTATTATTACTATTTTGTTTTATAAGTAAAAACAATTTTAACGTTATTCAATTCAGTAATTACTAAGAAATTCGTCTAATATGATGTTCATTGATGTCTAGATGAATAAGAAAAGTATAAGAGTTTTCGATCACGTATCTTAACAAGAAATAACTCGAAACTTTTTACAGCAGGAAGTAAAGAACTGTACAAAACTTGTATCAACATCGACATTGTCACTTTACCAGGGGCACGTACAACTGCTTCGGAAAGGCCGTCACGTTTTTAAGTGCATCTGAGTTCAGAAAGAGCTAGAGAAGGAGAGATCGGGGACTTTGCAATGTGCATTGAAACAACTTTCAGGGATAAAACAGTGTCATTTCTTTTACCTGGAAACCTTTAGAAGTACAATTTATCAAAGGATAACAATAAAAAAAACTTCTTTCATAACGAGCAGATGTAGAAGACTCCAGATAGAAGATGCGCTTGACATACTACTTAAAATTATTACTTTTATTACTACTACAGAACAACATAAGTTCCAACATAAGACCTGATCCATGTTTTTATTACTAATCACATACTTACGTAATCATGAAAATATAATATTCTTATAACAATAACCACAAAATGTTTTCAACTACCAAGAAATGGCAAGTCAAATTAATTAAAGTGCTCGTCGTCTATGTTTATAAATGAAATAAAAGTAACAAAATGAATACCTTATTTATCGATAAAAATATGACGTAATCAACTACGAGTAAAAATAATAAGTCATTTTATTAATTCTTTTGGGGTATAAACATGTTAGCATGTAATAAGTCAAATTATATTTCAATCTTAATTCAGAAGAGTTACATTTTTTGTGAAGAATTTCGAAACAATAAATATTCTGTTTTTACAATTTTTGGATAAAAGTAAAGAGAAAAATTAAATATTTGAATTAGTTTTTAAACGAAGAGGTTTGAATAAAATAGATGAGTTCAGAAACTGAGGACAGGTTAAAAAAAAAAAAGCATAAAAAAATGTATAAAGTGTTGAAAATAAGATGAAAAGTTAGTGTATAGGTCAGTTTTAAAACTTTATCGACAGTTCAAAAACCTGAGGAAACTCGAAGAGAAAACTTTATTTCTTTATTAGAAACTAGAGAAGTGGACTAACAATAAAGAAAACAGGAATGTAAACCAATAAAAAAGCTTGAAACACATAAGTATAAGATTGTAATCTAATGTAAGAAGGCAACAACTGGACTGAAACAATACAATGTATGAAAATCTTCGATTTAGAGGATTAGAAAAAAGAAAAGAAAGACTGATGAAGGTAACTTATCACACTAAGCAACATTGAATCGGATAAAGTAGAAGAAAAAACAGATTGGTTGAATGATTAAACAATTTTTAATTGTGGTATAAATTAAGGATCTGAAAGATATTAAAACGAAATAAACAAAGATAAATCTAAAAATAAAAATAAAGCGTAAATTGTGAAAAATTTTAAGAAAACTTATAGATCCAGTTTCAAGATACTTTATTCTTAACCTGCACAGCAGATTAATTTTAGTTATTTATTTGATTAATTTTAGTTATTTTATTAATTTTAGCGAAAAGAAGAATCTATTGTATCGGTTATGAATAATCTGGGCTGGGATGTTTATAAATCACCAAGAATAATACATTAAATCCTCCTGTAAATAAGAAAAACACAAAAAAATCTGTGATGGAATATAAATTTGAGGAATTAAGGCACTTCATATTAAACTATATTATTATTTTTTTTTGTCATTTTATCAACGTAACAACTACAGATTCATTTACTGAACATGAAATTCAGCTTTCGCTCTGACATTATTACCATTTCAAATAAACAATATTCAAAAAGTGAAAAATAAAATTGTGGATGATATGATTGTGAGTGATGAAATTGTGAAGTTATTTTAGGTAAATTACCTTTAACCTTTAATAAAAACTCATTTATATGATTTTATATACATACATACTTAATAAATTTATGTTAGATGAAACAGTGCGAAAAACAGATATCGATAGAAAATAACAAAATGAATAATTGATATAGTGGTATACGGAGAGAGCATTTAATTCCTAAAGTCACTGTGAATTTGAAGAGCGACTGAAACCGCATTCAGATCGGTCAGTAGTTAACAAGTTTGAGTCGACTAATTTAGAATTCCATGTAACTAGCGCAGTACTATTAAATTCGTTTTTCTTATTGCTAAATTTTCGTACCCGAGAATCAGCACAAACAGAGGACAGATGGAAGAAGGAAAATTAGAAGGGAAAAACAATGGAATAGAGAAACAGGGAAAGAGTAGGTGAAAGAGAGATTGAGAGAGAGAAATGAAACGTGTTGAAGCCTTCTATCGTGACCTCGCACACATTCCTACACGGAGTACTCATACCGTTCAAGCGGAAACTGAACAAATTAAAGTACAACTCAACCGTTCACATTTATGTTAACAACATGTTTTGTTTGTTGTACTAATACAAATTACCCAAATTAAATTAAAACAATTGAAATTTACCTTAAAAGTAAACTAAAAACGACCAGAAAACAAAAACTACTTTTCAAATACAAATGCTAAAATAAATGTTTTCATGTTATATAAATAAAAAAAAAGTAGGTTTATAAATTAAAAAAAAGAATAATAATAAAATTATTGATAGAATACGCATGTAGGCCTAGAAGGAAAAAAAGGAAACCCCTTTTTATAGAAAGAATTCCGTGTTTAATAATGGAAACATAATGAGGTGCCGAGGAGGAAAAACTCGTAAAAGTTATAACTAAAAACATTTACTACTTTTACTGTGATACAGAAAAATTACAAATTTTAATACAACTGAGAGTATATAAAATCTCTGCAACCCACTTCGTAAATTTTGGCACAATTCTGCAATACAGATATTATATTTCTATATGAAAAATATTCTAACGTAACATGAAATGTCAGTCAATTTCATTCATAGTTAGTAAGAAAACAGATGTTATTTACTGTAAACAATCGCCTTCTTTTGGAAACCAGTAATCGATATATCATTTAAGAAAAAGAATTCATTTTAAAACTGAGAAATTGTAAAAATAAAATAATAAATCAAAAAATTAAATTGGTTAACGGTACTAAAGGAAACGTGGATATCGGTGTTTTTTGGTGGGTGGTGGGTTTCAATTAACCACACTTCTCAGGAGTGGCGACCTGAGATTGTACAAGATTACACTTCATTCGCATTCATACACTTCATCCTCATTCATCCTCTGAAGTAATACCTTACGGTAGTTCAGGAGGCTAAACAGATAAAGAGAGAGAGTAAACCAGAAGTAATATATCATTTTTCTGTAATGTAGGCAGAATTACTAAAGGGAATGTAGGATGCAAAAAGACTAAGAACTTTTCAATAGAAAAACTCTATATAGAAACCTCACTGGATAAAAAATAAGTAAGTTTTAAAAATATAAATGATTAAAATCCGACACTATATAACAAAAAATATGGAAAGTCAATAAAAAAAAGAACAGAGAAATTTGAAATGCGGCTTTATAAAAGAAAAAAAAAAGAAGAAAATTAAGCCGGTTGATAAAGTTTTTAAAATAAAGAGATTCCTATAAATCGGAGAAAAATGACATTTGAAGCAATAACTTACAGAAAGAAATAATGCAATATAAGAGAAGAAAAAGAAATCGACAATTTAATTTGATTTGAATTGCGTATTCAACTTTCAAAATTCAGAAGGAGGTGGTTACTTATGAAAGATTTCAAACTTGTCAGATCGATAGAAACGACTTGATATATGAAAATGGAGGCGGCGAACTTCAAGACATAAACATTTATTTTCCTCGAATAATCTCCACATATTTGAATAAGAGAGAAATATAAATATTTACGAAAAATAAAAACTAAAATGTTATATAATCCGTTATAATTCTTATTACCACAAATTTTTAATTACTCTTGGATTTGCACAATTTTTATACGAATTTATGGACAAGGTGAGATCTGTATTTTGAATTCTTTACATGCGTATACCGTTGAATATACTTAAGCAAATAAGATAATTATTTACGTTTAATAAAAATGAAAAAAAAAAATTTACATAATTTTAAAATAAAATTTTGGTTATTTATGGTACATTTTTTCTGACAAAGAGAAAGCTACAACGTTAATGGAGATGTTATGTTTAGCCAGTCAGTCTGCTACTGTTTTTAGAATGGTAACCTGCTCTACAGTAGATTATCGATTCAACCAACCCCAGTAAAACTTGCACAACAACACTCCTCCACTATCGTATACTTCCTTTAATAAACGCGTAGCGCGCTTTCCCTGCTTTTACTACCATGAACTACAGCCACAGCGCAACACCACAACGCGTATCGCTAAATAAATAAATAATATCTCCAATAAAACATTCATATAGAGTAACCTACATTCTCAAAGTTATTATTGTACTTTATACACCTTTATAGCTCAATAACTAAAAAAAAAAAAAAACACAATAGGAAAAAAAGGAAACAAGGAATAATAATTTTTCAACAAACACAGCATAAAGAAAAAACAGTTCACTAAATCGGTTATGAATTATTAATTTAATTATGAATGTAATCTAACAGCACATTTATTTTTCAAATCTGAATAATAAATAAGAAGTGTACATTTTACAGATACGGTTAAACATTTTAACCTGCCAAAACAATGTAAGCTTCATTTAAATTTAATTCTTTTTTTTAAACAATCATCAGAAAACTATTTAAAAAGTTATTTATTTCATAATTAATCATTTTCGGAAGTAATGGTAACAATCGAGCAAACAAAAAATATTTTTAGTTCAAATTAAATACGTCTTACTATTCCATCAGAAAATCATTTATCCTAAACAATGATTTATTTGAACTAATCAGATCGCCTATAGCTATTTTTTTACGGCACTTAACGTGTATAGATTATATTTCTACTGTCACAATTAGATACGAGTGAATCAACAATTAAAAATATTACCAAGAACAACAAACATCCTATACCAAGTTTGATAGAAAAAATTAAATGTGAAGTTTTTTCCGTTAACTTCATCACATCCGTTATGGGAAATGGACTAAAGGCATAACCTTACTCAGGATATAGTCAAATATACTCAGGATATCCACTCAGCAGAAATCGGTTGCAACCTCCTTGACGGTCGTCGCCGTGTATTAGAATAGAATCTTCGTAGCATAAGTCATATTGTCCATTATTTCTATTATTTTTGATGAATGTTGTTGTAAACTGGTGGCAATGAGGAAAACCAGGATATCAGAAGATCCAAATGAGAAGTGGGTAGAGTCAGATAATGAGACCCGTCAGATACATTGGTATCTGACGGTTCTGTACCAGGATGTAATACAGGCTAAGGAATTTAGTTTTATAATAAGTATATATGTGTATGTATAACTTAGCCGTCAGAAAACTAGGTGGACGCCAGGGGCGAATCGTAGCGATGTACAGGGCCAGGGAAGAAGCCCAGTTGCTGAGGATACCTTGGTCCAAGACACACGCAAGACTGTTCTGGATCGGGTAGTTTTGATGACGCATGGGGGCCCTCGAGATGTGTGAGGGTCGCGCACATTGGGAGAGGGCCGGGTGTGTGAAATGCACACTTCCACCAAAATGTACCAAGAAGGATAGTACTCCGAAGGAGGGGCTATTTGGCATCCCAGAAGCGAGGGGTCAGGCTGCCTCGATGAGACCGGGGAAACCCCATGGGCGATCCAGGTGCTGGAAATAAGTTTGGGGGGCAGTAAATTAATCTGCTGACATGACACTGCGCAGCGACTGATGACATATTTAACGATGGTTCCAGTTGCTGCATGGGAGTTTACAAAAAAAGAAAAACTTCATAACAGTCAGATATGTTAACACGTGTCGTCCTGCCAAACTTACCGAGATTCTGCTGATACCTCCACCACCTGCTGTTTGGAAACATAATTACTATCAATGAAAACAACTATAACCTTTCTTTTTGCAGTTCAGACTTTTTACATGTGGTGTAAACAGTAAATTACGTATATTTACTTAAATATATTACATTTATTTAGAGGTATCTCTTTCCGTCCAAAACAACGTAGATCTTCCCATTCTGTAAGAGGAAAATGTTCAGTGAAAATTAATTCAAATATCTCATTCATTTGATTCTAGCTCTTATATAGTTGTTTTTACTAAATTACTGACAGAATTATGCTAAAAACAATAAAACATGAAGCCTGGATTTAAAATGGTGCTCTCATCCAAAGAAATAAGTAAAAATACCTTGACATAAGAAACTTGCATTTTTTAAAATGAATACTACATAATAATCTTCATAAAAATCTATTTATGTGTTTTGAAACTGTATGCAAGAACAATAACCAATTTTTTGTCCATTTTTTACGTACACCAACATTAAACTTTAATAAAATACTGCTATCATGGAAGTAATTTATTGTGGTAATATTAGTAACAGTGACAATGATTTATTATTTTACTTTAATTATTGTCTTTTTTTTTAATATTGAAGCGAACCTCTCTGACGCAGGCTTCGGAATGGGGAGTCAATAGAGAAAAAACAAGCGTCAGGAAAAAGCGTCAAGCGCTAGCTGATTTCCCCACTATGCCTACAGCGTGTGATGTAATACAGCTCTCTTTTTCGGTTTTAGTCTCCGGAACTACCGTAACGTATTACTTCAGAGGTTGAATGAGAATGATATGTATGTAGATGCAATACAGCTAACCATGTAGTAAGTAAGAAAATACGCGTTACGGCGAGAAAAAAATGGGTAACATACGGGAAGCGAATACGTGGCGACGTCTAGGGCATGGGAGGCAGCCGCCTGATTGCAGAGATGCTTTGGCCTGGCACATACACAAGAGTGTGCTGGGTCGGGGTACTTCCGATGAAGCATTCGGGCCCCTCTTAGGTTTGCGAGGTCGGGAGCGGGTGGGGGAGGAGCACTCGCGCTTTTTTAAATGCGCGCGCCGCCCCTTTAGATTAGGTGTAGCAAGGGAAGGGCAGTCTCTTCGAGGAGGAAGGTGTCGGCTTCTCACAAGCCAGAAGTCGACACGCTCTGATGATACCAAGAGGACCCCAAAGGGGGGCTCCACTGCCGGAGCCCAAATGGGAGGGCAGTAGGGCTAGGGTATCTGTTGCCACGTCCCAAGGAAGGCTGATGTTATGCCGAAAGGCGATTCCAGCCTCCCCTGTGATGTAGGGGGAGGTATTTTAGTGGGTGCGAATCCCACACTGTTATCTGCGCGGGCAGATTTCGGCTGTTAGAGCTTTTTCCTCCTCCTACTTAAAAAAAAAGTAAGAAAATACGTGCTCCAGCCTATAATAATGATAAACTTCAATAATATGTTTACATTTTTTTAATGTTTTATGTAAATAAATATTTTTTTTGTAATGTGAATTTAATTGTTAGTTCATATTTATTATAATAAAATTTTATATCATTTGTATATATTGGGAATACGGTTTTTACAGCAAAAATAATTCATGTAATATTGCGTAAGAAGTTTTAATTCCGTCGTGAGTCCACGCACCGACGCCCTCATTTTAATTTTTTTTTTTTTGTATAAACATTGGCGAGATAAATAATCTATGGGCCACGAAGAATTTTCAATTTAAAAACTACCCTTTGGAGAAGATGTTGATATTCTGGGGATTTTTTTTTCGATACGTCATCGACGGAAAACTATTAGGATTATTATTTTTTGTTAATAAAAAGTTATTTGAGTATAATACGCGACATATATTGCATAGTTATAATAATAATAATATGGAACACAGCATACACTTCATCACTATATAATCCGACCTTCACTATTCCTTGACGCATAAAGTAACTTTAGAACGGTCTACAAGTGATTTGTTTTTATTAACAGGTTGGATAATTGATATTCATTGAATACGCGTACTAAAGCTAAATACGAGTATTAACTCGGTATTAATAAGCTTGAGTTGAAACATATTATTTATATTGATATAATGCAAGCTCTACAACTAAAAATTAATTATCAATCGTTAATGAATAACACAAATTGGTTAAATAATTCATACTAAATCAACTTAAGTGATGAAATATAAACAGTTACTTAAATAACATGTAATATTTATATATTATATAATAATAATAATAAGTAGATATTACGGTCAACAAGAGCTAGCTTTTAAATTAACTAGCCTCCATTTCCTTTGCGAGTCTTTTCATCTGACATGTTTTAACAAATATATTATTTTAGGTAATAACTTGCCAAAGATTTTAGTAATTAATTAACGCTATATATTCATACATTCCATTACGTATAGACAATCTATTGATTTGAAAATAACTAATTTATTCGAACCAAACTGTAACTACTTTTAGTAAAAATGAAAATATACATATTTCCACATCCCAACCCCCGTAGGGGAAGACACCCACCAAGCGGCGATTCCGGCCGCCACACCACCCCTCCCGTTCCTAGCCCAGAAGGGCTTTACCGGGAGTCGTCTGAAAGACCTTC
>JAAAKQ030057690.1:0-15957 GCA_010016005.3 Zanna intricata
CCTGACCGGGATTCGAACCCGGGACCTTCCGGATGAAAAGCCGAGACGCTACCACTCGGCTACGGAGGCCGGCAAATGCACATAATAATGGTTCTAAATATTATTACACTTAGCTAGTTTATACTTCCTTTACAGAATTCTTTGGTACTATATATATATATATATATATCAGCAACTATGTTGGTTATTACTGATGCAAACGGTACAGGATATTCTGCTAAAGTATGTTTCATTTTGAATCAAGAAATAAAAATTGGGCAATTGCTGTAGATGAATTTTAAAAATGTACAGAATTGATAATTTACCTGCATTTAACGTCCTTTATCATTTTTTGAGCAAACTAGTTGTATTTCTAAAGACATTCTCTACAGATAACAAAATTTATTTGTATTTCTTTTAATACAAAGGTTCAGAGCAATTAAACTTTATATTTATTGATTTACATAATATTTATAATGCTCATGATTTAATTTGATGCATGGAATTAAAAAGTAACAGAAATGAAGGCTTCTGATACTAAAATAAACATTTTGATTTTTATACAATCTCTTTAATTGTAAAAGGTCTGGTCCAGCCAATATTATATAAAAACTAAACATAAGTAAGAGTTTAATTCTTATTAACTGAAATAAAACACATTTAAAAATTGTTGCATAAATATTGGCTGAGAGTGTATTAGAAAAGAAAGCAAACCACAACATGACTTGCATACTGATTTTTTCAGATTATAATAACAATTAACTAAATTCACCAAAAATCTAGTTTGTTTTGCCACACAATGCACTGTGTTTAAGTGAGTATCTGGTATGTCACTATTTTGTTTTTTGTCTTTGATAGCTAAATTCTATCATGATTTTTTTTAATTTACAAGCTTTTTTGCTTAATCTTTATTTATAAATGTGCGATATATTTTTGTAGGTTTTTATGTTCTATATTTATGTTCTATTTTTATATTCTTTTAAGTGTTTTGTGTTCTTTTAAGAACACTGGTATCCACGATCTAGTATTCAAATCCATTTAAAAATAATTACTTTTACTAGGATTTGAACCTAGTAAAGGTATTTTTATACGGATTTGAATACTAGATCATGGATATTGGTGTTCTTTGGTGGTTGGGTTTCAATTAACCACACTTCTCAGGAGTGGTCGACCTGGGATTGTACAAGACTACACTTCATTCATATTCATACATATCCTCTGAATTAATACCTTACGGTACTTCCGGAGGCTAAACAGAAAAAGAAAGTAAAGGAAAGATTTTTATGTTGCACAGAAGTGACAATGTCAGAATTCAATAATATTTAGCTCCGCATGATATCAAATATCATAAATGTTGAAATCATGGTTTTAAACTGAGAGTAGAGTATTGCTGGATGGTAAGGAATAAATTCCTTACCATCCAGTCTCATTTATTTTTCATGTATCTTGATAGTAAGATCAAGCCAAATCTACTCACCTGCAAGTTTCCCAACTTTAAGGATTCAGATGCCTAGTTGTAAGCAGCAGGGAACATGTAAGTAAAATCCATTAACAAGGTAGGATGGTGGTTAGCTATAAGAAATTATACATGTAATGATGCACAGGCAGCAACAGTTAACAAAGTCAAACTCAATGTAATTTCAAAAATTAGTTGTAATCATCCTTGAAATTTTTTACAGTGAAAAATGATGCACATTTTAAACAGCACAAAGCAACTGCAGTTTCATTATTTCACTGGACTTTTATAAATTATTCAACAAAATATTTTTTCAGTTGATTTTCATAATATTCTGAGCTCTCCAAAACATCGAATTCAGCTTATCTTCACTTAGAGCTAATAGGTAGTTGTAACCCTTGTTTGTGAAACAAGTATAGCTGTAATTCATTACATTTGTAGATCATAAAGCCAGTGAAATGATAATTAGAACCCAGCAACAATATGGCAGCCAGGGACAACACCAAGGTGCTGTTAGTAATTACAATTGTTCCTTTCTAATAGTATTAAAACATATGGAATAAGAAGTAGATTAAAGGTTCAGGAAAACAAATTTTCATCTTAACAACTTCTGCAGATTTTACAGATCTATAAATAAGTTTCATCTGAAAAGTTTAATCTTAGTCTTTTATGTCAATACAACTACAGGTCATAATAGTTTGAATATCTGACCTCTCTCTTTAATCTGTTTAGCCTCCGGAAGTACCGTTAAGGTATTACTTCAGAGGATGAATGAGGATGATGTGTATGAATGTGAATGAAGTGTAGTCTTGTTCAATCTCAGGTCGACCACTCCTGAGAAGTGTGGTTAATTGAAACCCAACCACCAAAGAACACTGGTATCCATGAATATCTGACCTGTACAATTAATACTGCAACTGATACAATTATAAATGGCAACCATCTTGAAGTGGTTAGGAACCCCTTCAACATACCATCAAAGTATATATATTTTTTTTCACTTGTTTAATATGTTAATTTACCTAAATTTATTGTTTGTTGATTCAAATTAAACGTAAGAAAATAACGTTTTGTATAAAATTTGCATGTTGTGGTTAATATCTTTGTATATGTAGTCTGTTATGCTAAGGCGATTAATAATGATTAATCTGCTATGTATTTTTTTTTTTGTAAATGTGGATGAATGTTTATTTTGATCCTCTTGGGTTGCATTTACAGTATGCTTTTTGTTAGTTTAATATTAGATCAATTTTAGTCAGTGGTTTTGAAACAACTTCATTACATTCTTCCTGTGAAAAAATTTTTACTGTCTTTATTAATGTTAACAATTGCACGTGGTAAATTTTTAGTCTTCAAAAAAACCTCTTAATTTCCATTGTGTGAGAGAAAATCTACAGTTTACACAATTATCTACAATAAATATGAATTTATTTAATTTTAAGGTTACACCATTTGGAAGTTAGTCTTATCTATATCAAGTAAGATTTTCATTAGTACAGCTAAAGCTTTCACGGTATCATATGAAACTTGCTATAATCAGTTATATAATCTTCACATATATTTTATTGTTTTATAAAGGAATACAAAAATACTTTTACAAAAAGTTTATCTATTAAACATGCAATAAAAATTGTAGAGTATAACAATTATTATTTTTTTAATTTACATATATATTAGAAAAAATTATTTATAACTAGTTATGGAAGAATTTAATTTGTATCAAACTTCAAAATATTGAAATTTAAAGATTTTAAACAATTTTTCTGTCACTTTTTAAAAATGTTTTACTCTCCTTAAGATTTGTCTTATTTAAAATGTAGGGAGACTAACAATAGCCCTATCTGTGTAAAAGACAAGAAATTTGCATCTATATAAAAATAACAAAAGCAATGTACAAAAATATGCCAGGATTACTACTGAGCATGAACTAAGCTGTCTGAAATATTGAATATGAAAATTTTAGGCCAGCTACAAGTGAACATGGAAAAAGTTCACTTCAGTTACAATTACCTACCCAATTAAGACGACCAAGATGTTCAATTCTTAATGAGACTGTTCAAATAATATTCTCAATCACCACAGTTTACACATGAAAAATTATTAGGCAAGATTTTGTAGTATCTTATAGTACACAGATCTGTATCTGCTACAGGTTATGAAATTAAATAGTTAACAGGAATAATTTGCTTTCAAACATTTTGTTACATGGCTCAAGCTGAAAGTTCTCAATTAATTGACATTCTATTAATTTAACCAGTGATTTTTAATCTACCTTGTGAACCATTAAATATAAAATAAATAATCTTAAATTGCTGATGAAAATTTTTGATTTTAAAACTTCTTAGACCTTCAGCCTAAAGTATCTGCAAGGAACATTAATAAGACAAAGAGGGATTTCCTTTAAAAAAAAATAAAGTTATTGAGATTGGTATACTTCAGCATATTTAATAAAATAAAATGTAGATGGGTCAAATAAAAACCTCACAGTTTGTAAGAAAAAGGTTATATTCAATTCTCAAAATTGAATTTCAAAAAGTAACATTTAAATTACTTGATTTATTATTGCACAATTTTTTTTTAGGTAAAATGTTTTCCATTTTAATTTTTAATTAAAGCACTATCATTGATAAAAGCCATTCACAAGAAACCTGCATATTGATAAAAATAAAAGAAATTTCTCAATTAATTTTTAACAATAGTTTGAATATCAGAATAAATCACTCTATTATGCTATAATAATCCATTACCCAACAGTAAAGGAAAACTCATTAGTTTTTTTTATTGGCATATTCATCTGATCAAAATAATGAAAAAAACTGTAAAACTTTCCCATCAGATAACTTAAACACAGCTTAATTTAGCACAACAGTGCAACATTAGCGCTCCTTGTGGTGATGGTACTAATGATGCAGACTAGTTCAGCATTTTTAGGGATGGGGATGTGATTTTGGAAAAATGTTTTTTGTAAATATTATTTTTTAATTGTGTGTAATTAACAAATGTGCGTAAGAAAAATAAGACTTTCATTATGTGATATTGAGGGTGACCATGGTGTCTACAGCCTCAGCTCAGTTACATTGAATGTCATCAGTGACTCGCATATAGAACTAATCTGAGCAAATTTGGTCAAAAAAGGTCTAGTTCTGGAGATAAAGGTGATTTTTAGAGGCCAATATTGAACACACACACACATCATATGAACATCTGAAAGATTTCCATTCCGATTTTTGGGTTCTTTAGCTGTCAAAACGTCAAGATCCGGTGAAAACTGTATATGCCCAAATTGTACTGATTGTAATACTTCCCTTCTACAGCTATAACACTAGACAGGAAAGTAAAAGTTCGTATAAACATAATCTGAAATTATGTTTTACAATTACAGCTAATGGAATATGTTGATCATTTCTGCTCTTATGATCTAACAATAAATCAATCCTACACTACATATTTAATGACAAATTATTAATTTTAAATATACAATCTTAGGTAAAAAACTGAAACAAAAAAAATTTCCGAACTATATCTCCAACAGTTAACTTTACTACATTGAACCAGATTTTATGTTTAGCCCTCACCAAGTGCATATATATTATTTGAAATATAATTCACCAAAATACAGTAATTATATAAGTTAAACTTACCATATTAATTTCCAAGGATTGATTTTCACAGAATCCCGCATCTTTGGTGTTTAATAATCTTAAAAAAGATTGCCTACTTCATAATTCCATAAAAGTGTGCACCTGCTACATTAGGCAAGTATCTACACTTGTCTAGTTGTAAGTGGGTACATGCAAGTAAAATTTATTAACAAGGTAGGATGATGGTTGGCTATAAGAAATAATACATGAAATGATGGACAGGCAGCAGCAATTAACAAGAGTCTATCTCAATGTAATTTCAAAAATGGGAGAATAATAAGTAAACTAAGTTTTAGTTCCTTGTAACTGACATGTTGCATTGTAAAATGTCAGTTACAACTTTTGTTCAAGGTATTGAACCTAATTCAATACCTTAGTATTATAATTTTTAATTTGTTTCAAAATTCTGAATGCATTTGCAAATGTTGCTGTCCAGTAATGGAATGATGTAACCTTTAAGTTATAAAATTGTTATCAATTTATTGAATATAAATGATTAAATTCTAAACAAAATTATTATATATAAAAGAAAATACAACTTTTTTTTTTCATCTTTTATGACTGCATAAGTTTATTTTAGTCAGTCCATTATCAAAGTCTCTATTCAGGTTTTACAGTCCTCCCAGTACTCTTTCATACATTCCGATCTCTGTGCCCTTTCTGATGTTGAAAATGTTTGTATTTTTGTCCTGACTTTTTCATTTAATTTTATTTTTTCTGTGGTGTAAGGCCTATTTCCTTCAGATCTTGTCTTGGTGTTTTTTAGAGTCGGAATTGTATTGTATTATCTGTTTCAGAACTTCTTGAATCATGCATCCAAAGAATCCTAGTTTTCTTATGCATGTATCAGTGATGGGTTCTAACTCTGTATAAAACTGTCAGGCATGATCCACCACTGCATTCTTTTTGGTAATTTTTTATTCAGGTTCTTCAAATTTTCTGGAGTCTGCTCATCATGGATTGTTCATTTAGGTTTAAGTGTTTCTGCTGCATATCTGGCTTCCAGTTTTATAACTGTGTTGTGGCAACTTATTTTTACATTTATGGATATACTTTTACTGTACATAGGTGTACCAGGTTACTTTTTGTGCTTTAGCTAGTTTGGATTCAATTTTTTTTTTTATAGGTTGTATTATTTCTCTAAAGTATTTAAATTGGGTTATTATTTCACTTTATTTACTTGTGTTGGTTTCTGGGGCATAATTTTTTTTTTCAAATAATATTTTGAGACCAGTTTTATTTATAATGTTTTGAAGTTCTAGTATCTGTGTTTCAGCTTGTCAATGTTGGCTAATAGATAGTGCCATGTCTTTGGCAAAACAAAGGCAGTTTGTTTTGTTAATAACCATTTTTTTTTTTCGGAGGCTTTTTTCCCTCATTACCATTTCCAGACTACACTTGATTAGCAACTCTGAGAGTACATCACCTTGCAGTCTTGTTTTTATTTAAATTTTTCAGAGTCTGCCTCTGAATTTCACTTTTGACTTCATATTTGTCAGGGTTAGTTTTATGTTCATTAATTTGAGATGTAGTTCAAGGAATCTAAGAATTTTGGTAGGGATTCTATGTGGAAATAATCATATGCTTTCTTGAAGTCTACAAAAATATTATCACAATGTTTGCTTCTTTTTCTATTGTAATTGATTATTTGCTTACACTAATGATCTGGTCTGGACCACTAGTATACTTCTGCCTAGTTGTAAACTGATTTTTAAGTTGTGTCTAGAAGTGAGATTCCCTTGTAGCTATTAGGGTCTGTTTTATGTAGCAGGTGAATAGAGGAGTCATCTAGTGTTCTTTGATCCAGATGTTGATGAAGGTCAATTTTTGCTGTTCTTCCTCTACATTTCCAGATCTCCACCAAAGTCTCTACTCTTTTACCACTTTGTAATTCTTCATCTCACCCAGTGCTTGGTAAACTTTTTATTGTGGTAGGGTTGATGTCGCTGGAGTGCTGGTTTTGAAGTTCTATCAGTTCTTTGCAATTTAGCTATGTTTTCCACACTGACTTTATTGTTATGAGCCAGATTACTCTTTTCATGCTTCATTATAAGGGTTGGGGAGGGATTCATATTTTTAGAATTGTTTTTTTGTGGTAGTCCCTTGAATGCATTTTGTTAAATTCTTCTATTGATTGCAGTGTGTCTTTATATTTTCTGTAGGGTTTGGGTGGTTTCTTTTCTTTTATTAGGATATTTCAGATTTAAGGGACTGGTGTAATATCATGTTTGGCATCTCTTCATCATTGATGCTTTTTATAGAGCTTTATTGGGGCCAAATCTTCTGGGATTTAAGATTGTTGATTAGGTCTTCAAATTTATAGCTGCGATTGTAATTTTTTCGATAATTTTCATTCTTGATTAGTTCAGAAGAGTCTAGTTTTCTTTTAGTTTTAGGAACTTGGTTTTATTAATTTAATTTTAATTACATAATGAGCTGAGCCTGTGTCTACTCCTCGGAGGACTTTTCAGATCTCTTTGTGATGGTGTTAGTCCACAAAGACATGATCTAGTTGCTATTCTGTTGTGTAGTCAGGATGTTTCCACATTTTGAGGTTTCTTCTTGAAATACATGGATTTCAAAATTAGGATGTGGTTTCAGTAGAGATCAATGAGTTCGTTTTCATTTGTTCTCTTTCGAACAGGCAATTTTCTGATGTCTCCTTTCTCTGCCTAGTTGAGCATTGAAATCTCCAATTAGTTAATTAACTTTCGGGTTTGTTATTTATCATCTTGTTGAGAAGTTTTCTGTTTCTTTTGGAAATTGTTTGTATTAGGGGGATTGGGTGTGGATGTTTATTGGTGTGTAATTTAATAGATGCTTTTAGAACGAGTGTTAAAATTCTTGGGGAATTGTGACTTGAATTCTTGTATGAAGTTGAGGCTGACCTAAAAGTCTATTTCAAACTCTGGGACACTTTTCATCAGTCCCTTCTCAGTTTCTTTTGTAGAACTTATATCCTTCAGATTCCATGGTGTCCTGGTTGTTGGTGGGACTAGGTCTAAGTTACTACAAAGTTGACAATGGGATATGACTTCATGATAAATGAAGGTTGTTAATTTTCAGTCCACCAACAAATTTCTCCTATTTGTTCCAGATATACCAAGTCACCTTGTGGAGATTCGATCTGACTTTTGTTATAGTCATTATTTTGAAGAAAATTTAATACATCCTTAAAATTATGTAATATTATATAATTATAATATATATTTTAAATTTTATTAATATAAACCAGCTAGTACAAAATATTGAAATATGGCCTATCTTATTTTACCATCTAAGTACTTTTGCAGAATCCCGTGTCCTCAAGTCATGAATGAAATATTTAATTAAACTGCATATTAACTGATGAGTGCTACCTAATTATAACACCTATAAATCCAATGTCTTGATTACGAAAGAAGCAATGAATAAAAATTCTAGAACATTATAAAAGAGACTGAAACACTGTCTAATGGTTATCAAACTGAAATTTTATTTATATTTATACATGTAATATTTTTCTAATATATAAATTTTTTATCTGTATTAATTTCTAAAGCTGTGTTAATATCAGAAATATAATGTTTATTATTAGATAATCTTAAATTTATTATTTTTGCAATTTCTATAATGTTCAATAAATCCAATTTTAAATTATTTATTTGGGTTTCTTACATAATACCATCACAATCATTACATTTAATTTGTAAATTCCAAACAAATTGTTTATTTATTTTAAATATTTCATTATGCGATTATTAAATTTGTATGTTAATTCAATTTTATTTTTTGTAAGTTTTGGTAATGTTTATTTGTCTCAAACAATTAACACGTATACAAATATAATTAATAGAACAATCAGGTACACACATAGTAACTAAGAAAAGTTAAATAACATAAAACATTTAGTGTTGAAGATATAATATTTTAATATTTATAAAAAACAAACATCAAAACACATGGAAAATAAATAGATCCTTTAAACTACATTTCTTGAACATTACAGAAATTACAAAAAAAAAATTTAAGTTTATCTAATATAGCAGACCATCTAATAAACATTCTAATTCTGATATTAACACAAATTTAGAAATATAAATGACATAAAATTAAATATATTAAAAAAAAAAATTACATAAATGAATAAAACAAAATTTCAATTTCATAAACAATCAGTTTTATAAAAACTGCAACAAGTAGTATTCTTATATAAGCTAATGCACAATAGTCATTATTTTAGGATTTTTAACATCTTAATAATCTGTATCAGGTGGTTTATATAATAGAATTTAACATACATTTCTAAGGGAATAGTTAGCAGCACCATTGTAAATTAATAAGAAATTATTATTTTGGTATTTTTAATTATGCAATAATGGAATTATTTTAATCATATCTGAGGAAGTGGAAGCCGCATAAGCACTATACAAAAAATTAAGGTAAGATGTCATACTTCAATAAGAATCTTAAAAGGATTACTTCAGTAAAGTAATATATATATATATAGACATTTGTGCAATTTCAATTACACAATATGCAAAGGTTAACTTTTTGAACATTGTGGTTAAATATTGCACTGAACTATGTCAATTAAATTAAAATTCAATAAAAAAAATAAGTAAGATTACAAAATTTTATTACTGATTTGATGTAATAGTTTTTGTTCGTATAGTATTTTTTATTTTCTTAAAATTACAGTTATCGATTTTAAAAGAAAAAAATAGCATAAATTCACAGAGAGAATATGCTAGTTACACATTCTATCTGCTGTTGTAATATATATTATGTGCTACAACAATAATGCTATAGAAACTTTGAGGATAAAACCTTTAGTGATTTTGGGAATAACTGAGTTATTCCCAAAAGACTAGTATTTATACTCATAAAAACTGAAAGAATTGTACATAGTAAATTTAAACAGGATAAGGCCTTACAAAGGCATAGAAATATTATTTAAATATTCTACATGTAAGTACAGGGAGAAAATTTCATTTTAAAGGTCTTCATCAATATCATTTTCAGCACGTACATCTAAAAGAACATGAATATGATCAATGAACTGTTCCTGCCAATGATTATTAGAAAATAATATATTAATCGTGCAAATATGCTTTACTGATGAAATAATTTACACCAAACAGTATTAACAATAAAAAAAAAACTATCACATTTGGAGTGATGTTAATTCTAACACAACCTCAGAGAATCATACTTCTAATAATATTTTTCAGTAATGCCTGGTGTAGAATAGGAAATGCTTTGATCATGTTCTTAATTGTAAATTCTCAGGGTATGCTTTTTTTTGTTTGGCCTTCAGAACCACCAAAAGGTATTGCTTCAAAGGATGAATCAGCGTATGCCTATAGCTTTACTTTAAAATGAGTTTCCTTAGCTTTAAGAAGCTGAACACAAATATATGTATTTTCAGGAAAATGAAGCACCAAATCAATTCCATCTCTGTTTAACTCAGCATCTCAATAAACATTTCCAAAAAGGTAGATTAGCCAAAGACCATAACCGTAACCAGCCAAATCCACTATTTATGTCCTTTAGATTTTTTCATACACACACGAAGACATCAGTGGACAATCAAAGATTCCACAATTAAAATGAACTTTTATGTAGAACTACATTTGCTGACCAAAAATTAAAAAAAAAAAAAAAAAAAAAAAAAACTGCTCCAAGAACTTTGAAAAAGATAGCATGCTGAAATGTGCAGATACTATAAATGAATAGTTTGATCAGCCTCATGTAAAATTTTTTTATTTATTTATTTAAATAGTTTGGTTTTTTCCTAATTTTAACCCAATTATTTGTGATAAAAGATTTTCAGGATTATTTTATTTGACTTTAATCAAATTTTCTAAAAAAGATTTATCTTAAGGGTTTATTTGGTTAAGTAAATTTACACTGAATATATAAAAAAAAATTTTTAATCTATTTTTTTTTATTTATTAATTACAGGTATTGAGACCCACTTTTCATGAAATATTGCATTAAAAAAAACCATTAATTTGGCCCATAGAGTTTTTAGGAAAGCATTTAGTTCTAATATTATTTGAACTTTTGTGAGAGATGGATGAAATCTTTTGCTAGCCTTAACTTGAAAACAAAGGCATTTACAAACCTACACTTAAGAAATTGTTTAAATTATTTTGATGATAATATGCCAATATAGCACTACAAAACTTCTTGAAACACCCAGTACATATAATCAAATTGTCTATATAAATGAGACATTTTTTTGTTTAAAAATGTTAATATCTACATTTTACTTTATCTTCAGAAAATTATAACTCTAAATCTCATTCTATCTGGTTAATCGGTTACACATTTCATGAAGTATGTAAAATAAATTTTATTTTAAACTTTTAATATAAATATGAGTAAAACATTATTCTCTGATCTACAATGTATCCTGTACAACTTTAACTTTTTAAATATTAAGGCACAAAATTCTAATAAGTGAAAATACTGTTACAGGTAAACAGTTTAGTATCAGATTTCTTTTTCATTTCTATGATACAGAGTCAATTATTTTTTTACGCACAAATTTTCATCATTGAGCAATTTTTGCATAATATTATTGTATTTCTGGAATCTGTGAATGTATTACCATAACTGGCTTTCCCTTTAGACAGATACATTTTCATGAAATTTTACTGGGTAGTTTTGAGATAATAATGGAGATGTTTCAACTTCCTTTCCAACCTATCAGATGGATGGGTAGGGAGGCTTGTCTCCCTCATGTATAATGTTGTGGAAGGAATGGTTTATTAGGAATTAACTTTTTTTGTGATGGCCAGAATTTTACTTTTTAACAGAAAATAGTTAAATACAGCCAGGAAAGTTTCCTAATCATATCAGCTACCCATTTAACCCAT
The DNA here is from genome assembly GCA_010016005.3 of Zanna intricata. NCBI lineage: Eukaryota > Metazoa > Arthropoda > Insecta > Hemiptera > Fulgoridae > Zanna > Zanna intricata. The sequence goes on from JAAAKQ030057690.1 coordinate 11,943, forward strand.
GTCGTACCTATTTATGAACATTATGTTTATAAAATTTCTCAACTAAAGCTGAGGTTACAATATGGAGTCATCAATTTGCAATGTATCAAATCGAGATATTCCCAGCACCCTAAAACAATGTGTTACACAATTGAATCATTTAAAATGTCATGTTAACTAAAGAAATGATTTTTGTAGCTTCTGAGAAATCTATAATAAATTGACTGATATTTATAAAACATATAATATATAATTAAGATTATTAAGTCTTAAATCTGTGATATTAAAGCATTTTAATTGCTTAATATATGGTTGTTAACCTATAATATATTGCATTTTTTTTTTCTTTTTAACCTCCGCAACCACCATTAAGGTATATCTTCAGACGATGAGATGAATGAATTGTAGCGTGTGTGAAAAATGCCATGCCTGACCGGGATTCGAACCCGGGACCTCCGGATGAAAGGCCGCGACATGATTGATAATAAACTTAAAATTTCAACAAAAAAAAACCACAGCAAGATATTTTTGCTTTCCACAAAAGCAGAAATAGTAATATATAACTGATTTAACTAACATAATCTTTACTATTATTCCAGTTTGTTAATAGATGATGTAGAATTTTAATTACTTTTTATCAGCTCACATGATTATAGAAACCACGTACTGTTTCTTCCAGACTTTCTTAACTCTTATTATATAATGTTTGAACATTTGTCAAAACTTCTGAAACTGATCCTTTTTATGTTAGAAGTCAAAAAAAAAATTACATATTGTATGAATGTATAAGAACATCTAGACAATTATTTTTTAAACTGCACTTTGGTTCTGATACCTACCCTTAAAACTAGAATTCAGAAGTGGATTGAATATTTTTCTTACGTTTTATTAAGTGCACAAATAAATTTTATAATGTATAATATAAATTACTTATAAAGAGAATAAGCTTTGTATTATCTTATTATAAACGGCCTAAATAAACCATATATATATATGTACTGTGTGTGTGAATTTATATTAATAAGGTATATGGTTTTAAGTACAATCTTCATCTTTACGGTATAGAAAACTTGTCACATAATTCACTATATAATGATGCAAAAATACAATACTCTACCCAGTGTTAATATTACTTCAGCAGTAATAATCGGAACTATTGTATATCAAAACTGCCTTTTCACTCAAAAAATGGTTATATTTATGAAAGCAAAATAATCTGTAATATAGGGCATAAAAAATTTATCAACATATGGTAAATTTTTGTACAATTTTCTTTATTACCATACAAATACATATTTTGGAAAAAAGCTTAATTTTATTGCTAAAAACAATTGTGAAGATGCATCAGGTAAAATAATTAATCCAATTAAAATAACTAGTTAACAAAACAAAAAAACTTGCCAAAGAAAAATGTGCATAATAGAACAAGACCTGACATGATAATAAAATCAATTTATTAAAACATTTATGTGCAAATCTGAATGTAAGAAAAACATTAACAATCAAACCATAAAAAAAGTTAATTTTTAAAAAGTACTTTATTTGCTTAATCTTATTTGATAAAAAAAAAAAATAAAAATACAAACAACCAAACGAAAAAAGAAATAAAAATAGTGTGGTAAAAAGTTTAATACATAATTCTACTAGTATGAATTGCTCAAGAGAAACAAGAGCAATGAAAAGGTACAAAGGTAATAAATAAGAACCTTCTATTATTATAAATCACAACAGAAAAATTTAACTTCAAACAACCCTGTTGATACAGTTAAGTTTTCTCTTGAGAAATAAAAAATGGGATACAGAACAGTAATTAAGTTAGAACTAAAAAAATTTCTAAATCCACAATACATCATAATTAATTTATAATCCATCTACACAACAAGTTTTAAATGTTTCAATCGATAAAATTAAAATCTTAGTTCATCACTCATTCATACAAGATATTTTTCATTTAACTATTTATATTAAATTATAATATAATAACTCAGTCCATTGTCTGAAGTTTTAACACTGCAGTAATTATACAGTTTCATAATTCAATAAATGTATGCTTTACAGACAACAAATAATAAAACATACAATTACTGGTAAGAGGTACCATTTAATATGATATCAGTTCAGCAGTTTTTTTTTTAAGTTTGCTTCCTTTCTAGTCGACGAAGTGGTTCTTCAGGAACTTCATCATGCCAAAAATTCGGAAGCGTTTCACACCTGCAAACAATAAAAATATACTTGGTTATAGTGAGTAAACATAAAAAATTCACAAAAGATTGAATTCTTATGTATTACATATCATGATGATAATTACCTAATACCTAACAGTTAAATATGCTTATATAAACAGCATATAAGTTCTATGTAACAAAGCACTAGCTCTATACAAGACTTAATACAAGTGTAAAATTAAATTATTTTCTTTGCAAAGTCAAATATTTTATATCAAAGAAATATGTTGAACTCACAGATATGAAGGTGATATTAAGCACAAGCGAGAACATCCAATCTGTTCACAGATCTTACAATTTAATGATCATTACTCCAGAAAAAAAAAAAAGATCATAAATTTGACAATATTCCCTTGTATCTAGTGTGTTACACAAGTAACAAATGTAAGAATAACTGGAGCTTACAAGTATGAAACAACAAATTAATTCATGCTTTTGTTGCAAAATGTTTTATTCACCGAGATATATTATATATATATATATGATATATATCAATTAGTAGATGAATAGACAAGTTCTTTGAACTTCTTATTACAAATTATACAATACTTATTCCAGATTTGCTAATGGTTACAATGGAACCAGCTTTGCTAAGATAATAGTATCCTTTTCAGAAGCAGAGTGTCAATTTGTACAAAATTAACTCATTGAAAAGTGCTTTAAACAAAATTGATGAGAATCTCACAAGACTGAATTTTTTTAATTTAAGATGTGGGAAAAACTTTTCTGAACAAAACAAATACAATGTGTAACTGAAATATTACATACCCTTGGAATTAGTCACAATTATGATGAAATCAATCTGAGTTTCATTGAATGAAAGATTACTTTTATATGGATTTGAATACTAGATTGTGGATACCAATGTTCTATGGTGGTTGGTTTCAATTAACCATACCATAATTGTATGATATTTAGAAATTATTCCAAATTATATTGATTTTTATTTTTTTAAATAACAGATGAGAAACTTACTGGATTTAATGAAAAATTTTCAATTTGCAAAATATGTACTGCTATCACATGTTTCAGCAATGGAAAATCATCTAGCTCATTTATTTTTTCTTCAAAATAAAAAACATCACAATGAAAATTCACTTCTTTTTTTTTTTCCAGTAAATTTTCTTTTCCCTAGTTTATATAAACTTAACCCACTAGATTGGTCTAGTAGTTACAACTTGTCATTACAAATCAGCTGACTCTCAAGACTTCAAATAAGATTAAAATCCTAGTAAAGGCGATTACTTTTATGTGAAATTTTTTTTCTGTAAGAGAAACGAATGATTTTTGCAAGGATAATGACCAGGATCATTCACAATTCTTAAGTAATTATCATTTAGGTGAGCCATTCTTAAAAAAAAACTAAAAAACTTGTCATTTGATATATGTTTGGTGAAAATATGACCGCAGAACAACTTCAAACAAACAGGCTCAAGGTCTATTCATTGAACATAAGAATTTTTCAATAGACAAATATAAAATAATTGCAAAAATTTACAAAGTTTACACAATTACTGAGAAAGTGAGTAAAAACTGAAAGTAAAACTAATTTTATTTTTCAAGATATTGGCCCAAAAAAATTATGAAAAACTCAAATTCTGTTGATTTTTTCTATCATCTTCAATCCATATTGATATGGTACTATTTGAAAGTTAGCCCTGGCAACTTAATTAGCAAATAAATGAATTATTTATTTTTTCTGCCTGACCTTTTGTGCCAAATTTATAGGGACACGGGGGGGGGGGGGGGGGGGGGGGGGGGGGAGGGGGGGGGGGGGGGGGGGGGGGGGGGGGGGGGGGGGGGGGGGGGGG
>JAAAKQ030057701.1:0-32166 GCA_010016005.3 Zanna intricata
GCACACAATTCATGGTGAATTTCAGCTGCTGATTGATTTTTTGCCCAAAGAAATCTTATTACACTATGCACTTCACAATTGGCGGGATTTTCTGTTGCTGCACTCATGTTTTTAGGCTATAACTTGAGAACGCGCGATCAAATGATACTCCACCTTGAACAGTTAGAAGTGTACTGAGCCGCTGCACACACCGATGTCAGAATGGCAGCGTTACCCCAACTACTTCTCCCGCTACGCGTAAATGGCAGTTACTTTGTGGACAACCGTCGTATGTGCAAGCACAGAACTCATGTTTATGCTGTACCAACAACCAACATGCTGTACATCATTCCTCTATGTGACAAGACTGGAGTGTGAATTTCAATATACAAAAGAGGAATAATTGGCCCAATATTCTTCAGAGAAACAATAAATTCAACTCATATTTGTGTAGTCATTCAGCAAGATCAAGAGAAAGGTAACCAAAAAATTAATAATGCTTAGATTCAATAAGACAGTGTAACTGCACATACAGCCAGGCAGTCTTTGAAGTTAAATCACTAAATCATTTTTAAGGACTTGTGACTACCTTGTTCTCTGTCTTAAGCCTACCGTTTTCTAATTTCTGGGGCTACACAAATTAAATGTTTATTTTGGAAATCTCCACAACCCCCACAAACTGTAAACAGCTAATCATGATTTCACCAAGAACAACTTACGAGATTCTTTGAAAACAAGAAGAGACATGTGCAGATAGATCTGGTTGTTGATAGGGACAATTTCCAACAACTTCTGTAAGGTAAGACGATATAATGCATCATAGTAATGAATGACAGGCATTGTATAATAAACAAATGCACTCTACAATTGATTAATGTAATTTATTACCAGCTTAATATTAAAAAATTACAATAAAATTCATTACTTATAATAAAAAGACATGTAAAACACACCCATGTGTATATGATAGCTTCAAAAGGTTCCCCTTATCTACTTTATAAAAAGTAAGTAAGTAGTGGTTATATGTAATAGATTTCCTATATTCTACTAAATAAAATAAAGAAATTTCTTTAAATAGCCACAAAGATTTGCCAACTTTCAAAAAGAGTTAGAAATATTCCAGTTTTTCATTTTTTAAAACTTCATTCAGCTGTTTGGTTACAATATTAATGTTGGTGAAAACCAAAATTAATATCTCTGATAATTTTGAAGCAGAATTTCATTTGTTCAATTATGAATATTTTGAACTGCAGCAATGTTACATATTGTTGTGGCTTCTTAAGAGGAATGGAGAAAACAACACCACCTACACTGAGATGTCATGAAGTTCTGCCCACTTATGAAACAAAATATTCTCAAGTTTGAAACTTTCTCAAGTTAATTTAATTCTCATTTTAGCAAAAAGTATACATTCCAGAAACCTTTTAGAGCTAAAAAAAACCCCCACTATTACAACTGATTTACTTACCATAAATTTGAATAAAAAAAGAGATTTAAAAGTACGAAGATCATTCAAACATATTGGAATCTATTTACATGGCTTTATTGATATTATTCTTAGATAAAATTGCAAATAAATTACCTTATTTTTGTTCATAGTTTCCTTCAACAGAAACACATTTCCTCCACAGGATAGGTACCTTCCCAATCCCCTCATATAAAAAACAAGATGACTGCCCAACAACCGACTGCACATAAAATGCTTGATTGTGACATCATCTTTGAATCTTTCCCCAAATGTGGAAATCATACAGTGACATGTTTGGACTATATGGTGGGTGTTCAAGAGATGTCCAATGAATTTTAGCGAGTTTATCGAAAATCTGGACTGTTGTATGTAGCCGTGCGCTGTCATGGAGAGGAAGACATTATGAATCAGTTGCCAGCATTGTTTGTCGTGATTAAGCAGCCCTGACATCATCCAAAAACTACACAGCAGTAATATACTACATTTACTATCCTTTGTTCATGCAGGAAATCAATCAGCAGCAAACCTTTAGAGCCACAAAACACAGTTCCAGAACTTTTCCAGTTGACATACATTTCTTTATGTTGAGATTGAAGTCCTCTTCCCACTTTTCCTCCACTCCATACTTGTTCTTTTGCTCTCTGGGATGTAGTGGTGGACCATCTAGTGACATATGACATGCATATTAACATATAACATTTCATTGCATGTCAGAATGATCCAAAAATGCCTCTCCATCTTCCTCAGAATAATTCAGAAGCTGCTGACAGATATCTTTCCAGACATTCCTCTGTGCCTCAGTGAAAAGATGTGGAACACAACTTGCCAAAACTTTGCTGTATCCAAGAGTGTCTTGACAACACTGTTTGGACACTCTTAACACTTATGCCCAGCTCTGATGCAATTTCAGGGACGGTTATGTGACACTCAACTCTCATAAGGTTACAAATAGCCTGAATGTTGTTATCATTGACACTGTCTACAGACAACGTTCATGATTTTTTTTTTCACTATTGTTGCATCATGGCCACTTCAAGATTTTCTGGCTCAACCAAACATCTGTATTTTAGACAGGGTAGCTCTACAAACTGTGCCTGAGTCAAGTAAAAATTTCAGAGAATTTGACACCTTTGCCGGCAAGAAATCGGATAATAATTTATTTTGCAACGATCATTTATTTTGTGACACCAGCTCAGACATTCCGCTACTGACATAGAAACATGACCTATGGGCATGGCTAGCCAGTTGGTTCCCTCCACACAAATACATATAAAGTCCATAAAATATTACAATATTCTCATTATAAGTGAAAAAAATATATATGCTCATCAAAATTTATAAGCCATCTCTTCAATTCTACATACAAAAATTAATAAATGCCCATCAAAAAGAGTGCTAATGTTATTATAAAACATGCAGTAAATCATACAATAATGTAGTATATTAAAATTTTAACAGCTGGAATCAAATTACAAAAAGTGTAAAAACAGGAAATACAGAATTATTAATAAGTGGCCTAATTCAATCAAATTGAAAAATATATATTGCAGTTCTTCAATTAAAGAAAACATACAGAAATTAAATTAAAAAATTATAAATCTGTAATATATCTTCATTAGAAATTATTACTACAACATAATAAGTTTATCTATAGATCATATTAATTACTTCTAAAACTGGTTTGACCAACCTAACCAAACAAACTACCAAAAAAAAAAAAAAAAAGGGATATTTAAATTTAAAAAACATACAAATCAGAAGAGTTAGATAGATTTATTTTCAACTTTTCTCATGAATTATTGATAAAAAATGTGAGTAATATTATGTCATGATTACAGAGATAAGCACCTATAGGTATTTCACCTGAACTATATCACTACATATTTCAATTATGTCATCTGCTACAGCATAACATAGTTCAAAAGTATTCTAATATGATTTTTTTTAAAGGAACAAATGTAATCCAAGAAGGCAGGCAGTATTGAAATTAAAGCTTGGAAATTCTCAATAATATATTATATTTATAAATCTACACTTTTTTTTAGGAAATATGGTTCTGTAATAATGAAATTTTGAAAATACCTCTTTTTCATGGTATCTATATTTTAAATAAATTAGAAGCAAATTAGTCATTACAAAAAACTTGTATCTATTTGCTTCAACAAATCTTTCAGAAAAGGGTAAACTGATATTTACAGAAACTTCTATGATTGTGTGAACTCTAACTGAAATTTATTCTGGGTCATAATTTACAATATATTTGTGTTGTACAGCTTAAACTGCTGTAGCACATGATTTTAACAAGCAATAAGTCGTTAAATAGACAAAAATTTAAAAAAAGCCTATTAAATGTTTAATTACTTAAATAATAAATATTTTTGATATTCTGACATGAGACTTCTTTTCAAATAGATGACATGAGAACTTCACCTCTCTTGGTGAAATAGTTTTTAATCATTCACTTCTTAAGGATGAGATAAAAAAAAAATACTGAAAAACCAAAATGAACTACAATTCTTAAAAAATAAAAAGTTTTAAATTTATAAAAAGTTTATAAGCAAAGTTTTCTAATTTTGACTAGATATCCTCCTCCTGACCAAAATAAAAACTTTAAAGAAAACAGTACATATTGCATCAATTTAGTCCAAAATCGATTTATTTCATGTAAGAAATCAGAATATATTGATCCTGTAAAAATCTGGCTAAACAGACCTCTACAAGATCAGGACAGCTCATAGTTCTACTATGCAATCACATAATCCTAAAAATGAACAAATAATTTTCTTAAGGAAACGTGAAGCTATTCTCATGTAACTTTAAGGCATCTAGAGGAAGATTAATATGATGCACCACATATCTAAACTAGTCAAAGAAAGATAATGTTATCAGTAATGTCTTCGTCAATTCTGATTAAAGACAGCTCATCCAATCTTCTGAGGGTTTTGAGTAGAATGAGCACCCATTATCTAAAGATGTTTTTAAACAATCCTTTGTATTATCTCATTTTTTAGTGTTATATGGGTAGTAAAATCTCTTTCTTATTATTTAAAATTTATTTTAACCTTTATCTCTTCTTCCACATGTTCCAGATCCTCACTGAATGTGCACTAAAAATGAAAGGAACCTATGGAGTTACAGCCCAATTCCAATTTCTCTGTGATTTGGCACTTGGAGGTGAAGCTCTGCCTGTTGAATTGCTGTATGGAGGGCTGAGTGCTTATTGGGTCTGATCCCTTATAAAATACACATAACTATAAGAACAGCATGCTGTTCCTATAGAGGGAGCCTTGGATGTGTGTAAACTCCCAACAGTGATGTAAGAAGATGTGAATAGTACAATTTTAGAAAAAATATGAAATCTATTCAAAAAGTATCAATCCTTACCTTGTAAAAATCTAATCATATAAAACTTCACCAATATATGCATCAACAGCAATTTCTCAAATGGTCAACAAACAACCTTAAGTGATTTAATTCCAAACTTTTCTAATAATACAGCCTTTCATTTTTATAATAATAGCAGAAGCTCAGCATTCAGCATTATATCATTTTTTTATTTGTGTAGCTCACATATTCTCACCAACTGATCACATTCTGAGCTGTTTCTCTTTCAAAATATGATTTTTGAGACTCAACATATTTAGCTCAGTTTTTTATGGTTCAAAATATTCCTACTAATACTGTGAAAAAAACCACCAACTTCAATGTTTGCTCAACTTTCAAAATGCAACTCTTAAGCAGAATTTTTAGCACAAGTAATAGTAAAAAAATCACAGACCTACATCTGCAGAGAAAATTAACTAGTGTAGATTAGTAACAAGAATCTCATGTTTGGTAAAATATTTCTCACTAGGCCCAAGGTGTTATAAAATATAAAATTTCCAGTTCTGTAACTTCCATCTGTGACCAATAGCATCACAAGAATTATAGGACACTTCAGGATAATATTAACTAACCTTCTTGAGCACACAATTCATGATGTACACAATAGAAAAGATTTACTTTTGACTCTGGTTTCATCTGTCTTGCTTTCTTTCATCTAGGAGAGATTAAAGACTTCAATAATTGTGGCTAAGATTTAATTTGTGGATAGCAACTTTCCTAACTAGTTCTTATGATCATAAGAAAGTCAAAGTAGTGGTAGCATTTCTGCATATCAGTACAATTTCTTTTCACTCAGTTGAGAGTAATTTGGGTTTAAATTTTACAGCCACTCTGTAATGTATCAAAAACCTAAGTAATTTAGTAATCAAGTAATCTATTAAAACCGTATTGAATGAGCATCAATACAACTGTAACCAGCAATTTCTCAAATGTACAAACAATACTTTACAATTACATTCTAAACTTTTCTAATAATTTCAACCTGTTTATTATTATTATAATAGTTTTTTTTAATAATTGCAGAGGCTGTAATAATTGTAGAGCCATTTGTTATACCTTTCTTTTATTTGTGTAGCTCCCAATATATTACTTCTGCTTAGCTTGGGTATCACCAAGCTATATATATTTTTTTTTTTTTTTGTTTAACCTCTGGAACCACCGTTAAGGTATATCTTCAGAGGATGGGATAGATGAATTGTAGCGTGTGTGAAAAATGCTATGCCTGACCGGGATTCGAACCCAGGACCTCAGGAACCAAGCTATTAACAAACACTGATGCAATATATTTTTTTTTTCAATTCATTATGTCATCAAATACAATGAAAGAGTGATTATCATGAATATACAACACAAACAAATCAGGCTAGAGATAGGCTTAATTAATACATTCAAATCAAATCACGCAAGTTCAGCAAACCATGTGCAGCACTAGCTAAACTTCTTGACTCCAACAATTTAAAAAAAAGACAGTCTAACAGCTTTTTTTTTTTGAAACATTTTATAATCTATAAAGTAAATTACAAGAAATTGCACTTTTTCTGCAGTACATATTACAATTTTGAATCAAGGAAAAAAAATGAGGGATAAAAGCTTAAAATATGCTACAGAGCATCATATCTTTATAGATATTGGTCATCCAGCCTCATACCATTTAGATGCATCATTCTTTCTGCTCATATATATACTATATTTTTTCAGGTAATGTTTTTTCAATTTATACTTTTACCAAGTTAGAACAAAAAATACAGTTTCACGGGCTTACTCAAATCATTTTTTTTCTAATACAATAATATGATGTCCAAAAAATAAACTCCAGGATTTCAATAACAAATATAGTTTTTATTTTACCTGCATTCAATAGTGTTTTATGCATAATCTTGAAGCAACAACAATTAAGTTTTAATTTACACACTTTCAGACAACAGCTGCGTTAAGACTGTTTCACAGACCAAGCTGTTATAAGCCGAGGCTGCAGTATTATGGCATCATCACAAGCACAGTTTGTGTATTGGTTTGCAGAAATAAGATGTTGTACAAAGAAATTATATACGAGTCTATCATAGAGCTTTTTCGAGTGACAAAATATAGTGTAACTGATGTGAACAGTTTTTGGAAACTTGAAGCGTTTTGAAAGCTTACTCATCTGGCAGCCAAAAACAAGTTACAAAAGCATAGAAAAAATTCAACTGTCTTTCCAATAAAATCCTAAATATTTAATTCACATTCCGAATCACCTATAAAATTCCTAAAAGCACTGTTCTTGATGTTTTTCACAAGTTATTGAAACTTTGTTTTGATAAATTCAGCTACTCTGTGAAATTAAATTTATGATAAGTCATAAAGAGTTCAATCTGTAACAACCATGTTAAGACTTTATCTCTCTTGATGAAAACTACCTACGTGAAATTCATTTTACTTTATGATGAAGTGACATTTCATGTACATAGAGCTGTGAAAAGCCGTAATAGTTGATTATGGGGCTCAAAAAGTTCTCACAAATCCATGGAATTTGTCTGCAATTGCCTGAAAGTGAAACTGTTGTGGTATCATGCATAATTAAATTTCTGAGCCATTTTTTTCTAACAAGCAGACTATTACAAGAAATGTACTTGGACACATTAGAGAACTTTATGTTACTGTGGACTGAAAAATTGGAGGCCTTATTTTCCAACAGGTGCGGACTATGCTCAACGACCGGTTCCCAGAAGGTCAAACAGGCAGAAAAGCTGCCATCACTCTGCTATTGTGAAGTCTTGATTTGACGCTAACAGATTTCTTTTTTTTGGGACTATGTAACAGCATCATATACCAAGAAAAACTCTAGTCATTTAGAATCAAATATATACGTAAAGAATAACAGAAGCTGTGCGAGTAATTCCTGCATACATGCTTGCCAGTGTGGAATGGGGTGGATTATCAGTTTGAGGTATGCAGGACTGTGCTCATGTAAACTGTGCTCATATTGCTCATATTAAGAGGTAAAAATTTTTTTAGACTTTGTACTTTCATGTAATAAACCACATGCATCTGTAATTCTAATTGTAATAATGCAAATTTAATTTAAAACCACAGAATTCTTTTTCAGACAACCGATATTTATTTTATTGAATTATTCTAATTTTTTCTAGTCTGAATGGAAAATAATATTTTAATGAAGGCAAAATCTTTATAGATATTTACCAAATTAATTTTAATGGTAAAAATCATAATTAACATTCTTTAACTCTAAGAGAAAAAAGTATAATAAAAGAGCAAAAAAACTTGTAATTCTGCATCAAGAAGTAGTTTCATGTCATTTAGAAAAGTATTAATAAAAATTTCACACAAGATTGGTGTGAAGAGAAGCTACTTCTGACAATGAGTGATGAAATAAAAGTTGACTGAACCATAAATATCTTACACAAAGAAAACTGTAAATGCTTATAGCAGAAAAAGACAATGTTATGTTATAATCGACACGTGCCGTACGTCTTCCTTCTAATATTTATTTTCATAAGTGACAGCGGTAAGCCTCAATTCCTTGACTCATGCTAGTATTACAATGTTCCCTTAAATTTAACAAACAATAATTATTATTTAATTATTTTAAAAATTATATTTTTTGTCAGATTACAATAATTTGATATGAAAAAACTACAATGGTCATCTAAACCTTTTTGTGCGTGTATTTATCTGCAAAACCACTAAACATACCAACGATTAAGTTAGTTCTTCCTTTTCTTCAAGAAATTTACTTGCTTCTACAGAACAAATCTAAATACAATGGATAATATTTTATGGTTTTTATCAATTCACTAATTGCAGAAATGCTTCATAGCAAGTTTTTATTCATTAATAAAAATTTTCACGGCCTCGCAAGCAAAAAAAAAGGAAATACCCTCTGAAAGAAATACATTAGGAGTAAAAAGTTGGATCTCAACTTTTTATATATGAAAGTCTTAATGTCATGTTACAACAAGAAATCAGTAATGATACAGAAGACCAAATTAGTTAATAATCTTGTCGATTGCTAATGAAAAAGATAAAGTAAAAACCAGTATAAATCCATTATTAAGATTTCTTCAATGGAGAAAAATTTTTAATGAGATAAATATTATAATTTCTTTTATTCTAGAAATATAAGAAGACCTCTGTGATATTTTTATGGAATGATTAATATTGGAAATAGCATATTTGTAAAAAAATCCAATATTACTGTTCTCAAAAATTATTCACAAAAAACCTGAAAAATCTATAACAATAACTTTCGACTAAATCTGCAAAAACAATTTATATATTGGTTCAAACAAAGACTATAGATTCCATATTTAAACATGGTCTGAAGAGATCAATTCAAGTAAGATCGGGTAGCTATCGAGAAACATCAATTCAAAATTTCTGGAGAAGAAAGTGTAACTTTTGTTTTTAAAAATACAGGAGGATCATAAAATTTCAAGCCTTAGACTTGAAAATGTTTCGTGCATTTTGAGCAAACTAAATACTGAATATTCAATTGATATAACTGTCTAAAAATTAATACAACTTCTAAATAGATAGTAGATTATTAAAACTGCGACTGTGAACAATAGATTTAAAGTAGTACTTTATTTTTAGTTTTTATCCCTGAATAGCCTGTAAACAAATATTGACTCAAACATTGTTTCAAAGAATGTTATACTTCTAAAAATTTACTATTTATACATATTTAGTTTCACAATTACTTAACAAAATATTACACTGTCCTGATTTTGAAAATTTTTCTTTTTACTTTGCAGATATTACCGCTGCCATTAAAATATAAATTGATGATGTAAGTTTAATCCATGTAACATAAAAATGATCAAAACTGTAACTACAATATAGTTAAAATAGTTTAAACAGATTTAAAAACTTGAGTTTATTATTAAGCACTTCCTATTATAATTTTTACCTATATAAATATGTACATTTTATTTATTTATTTTTTCATCTAAAAATGCAGAACTGACTTCTGAGAGGAAGCTTGCAGTAATTTAACATTTACCCTTTTAATAAATCTATCATCAACTATTCCTGGAGTGTCTATAATTTATTTACATGAATAATTCATAAACATTTATATATTGACTACGATGTTATGTTTAAATTACAAGTGTTTAAATGGGTAAATGGTAGTGAAATAAAGCCAATGTGAAGTAAAAATTCTACAGTTCTCATTGAACCACAACGAGAAAGAAATTTACAGTTTAGGTTGCATGCACAAAGTGCAATGAGATTTTCTGTGAACACAAAAAATTTACTTTACCTATACTGCTTTATAAAATAATTTGTATAATAAAAAACAAAAAGTGCATTACAAATCTAAGATTAAAACAATACAGCTATAAATTGGTTTTAAAAAAATTTCTATTTAATTAAAATGTTTAAAATTATACCAGTCCTGATTGGCCATAATTATTTTATTATGAAAAGATTTTTTGGGGCAACTCACCCTTCTTGACAGATATTCATGCCAGCACACAATGTGAGACCTTTGCAATAAATAACACCTGCTTATTACAGGATTTCAATAAAGTTATATAAATAATACTTTGAATGAATTAATCAAGAGATAAGCAAATCTAATAATTAAAATTTAATCTACATCAAAATGAAAATATTATTTTTATTAAATATTAAAAACATTAATAGAATAATGTACATTACATTATTACATTACATTACATTATACATGGTCATATAGATTATGATATGATAAACAATAATTCATTCAACAAAATAATTAATTGCTATAAAAAAAAGGAAAGAAGTAAAATGGACAATAAACATGAATGAATTATGAATTAAAATACTTAAATCAAGAACTGTGAACAATATTGATTCAGAATAGACACCCAATAGATTTTATTTTGATGAAATAGTACACTGTTTTAGCAAAGTTTAATAGTCTAAAATAAACATGCATTATTATTTAACAGTCTTCTTATTGAATAAATAAAATATGTACAGAAAAAACAAATCATATGACATTTATTTTCCATTAATTAGAAAATTTCTTAAAATCTAATAATATTTCCCAAGTAAACAATAAATTTCCTGTAGATTATTCTCAATAATTACTAAAAATGTCAAGAGGACAATAAAACATCTTTCATGAGAGAGAACATTTTACACTGTGATGTGGCTTTCAGTAGGAAAAGTACAAAAATTTATCCATCAATTAAAATTTATCAGTAAGCAAACAAAAATATATAAAACTTATCAGCTTTAAAATAAATTTCTTTAATTAATAAACAAAAAACTTTTAATATAAAATGAAAAATTAATGAATACTGTAATAATTTAATATCAAATATAGCAAAATGAAAAAACCAGTAACTGGATAAGAAGTTTTTGTCTATGCAAAAAACGAAGAGAAACAATAAAAATAATTACATTTTAAGAAATGAATCAGAAAATAAAGTGGGAGTGCATATCCTTCCACCGAATTGAGAGCAACATTTTCATTCAAAACCATTATTCTCTCATAAGTAGCAGTATAAAGAAGAAGAAATAATGCTGGTGAATTAACTGTTCCATTAACAATAAATATATCAAACAAAATAGTTTAAATGGCGTTTCAAAAATAAATAAAGTTTATGGGAAGAATATTTCAGGAAACTTCTTAGTAGATAATGTAGATGACAGGAATGTTGAGAAAGGGAGCTGCTATTGGAAAGAAAACATGGAAGCGATCAGCTGGAAAGAAGTAGAAGATGCTGTTCAAGGAATGACTAATGGTAAAGCACCTAGACCTGATAAATTATTATCTTTGGATATGATAAAAGCTGAAGGGCCAGTGGAAATATAGCGGCTGTAGCACATATTGTCATAAATAGGGAAGAACAAATTGATTCATGAGGTTTGGAAGAAAAGTGACATAATTCCCTTATTTAAAAAAGGCAACAAAAGTATTTCAATAACTATAAGGGTATTACATTAACAAGTCTCACAACAAAGGTCTTTAAAAGAACACTTCCCAGCGGAATAGATATGACAATGTGAGACTCAACAGAGTGAAGAGCAGTATAATTTAGTTCATGAAGAAGTACCATATATCTCATTTTTTTAGTTTGGCAGTGAATGGAAAAAGGTTGGGAGTTTTAACAAAAAGGTGATATGGCGCTTATCAAGATAGAAAAAGCATATGGTTCTGTAGGTAGGCAAAGATTATAAGAACTGAGAAGAATAAGTATATAAAAAGAACACATTGATGTTAAGGAAATGTATAGACTATAGATGTAGAAGAACAACACTGTGCAGAAAGAACACACAGTGTTCTTTCACTGGGTGGGTGTGTATGTCTCCTCCCCTCTCTCTCTCTCTGTGTATGTGTGTGTGTGTGTGTGTGTGTGTGTGTGCATGCACACGCTCATTTTAGAACAGCATTTTCATCTCAAACCATTTGGTTTGAGATAAGAAATGAATTGAAACAGAGAAGTATCTTATCCCCATCATCGTTTAATATGGTTATGGTGGGAATGAACCAACAGGTTAGAGAAATAGGGGAGAGACAAAAAAACGACATTTACAAATGATACGATATTATGAGGTAAAACAGTTGATGATGTAGAGATCCAGTTGAATGGATGGTCTAGAACCATGGAAACATATGGACTTAAAATAAATTAAGAAAAGAGTGAAAGGATGGTTTTAAAAAAGACGGAAATATAAAAAAGAAATATTGAACTAAATAGTGAGCACTTGAGATCGGTTAGAACTTTTACCTACTAGGAAAGTGACATCTCCAAGGATGGTTAGATACATAAAATATTAAGAAGACTTTAAAAAGGGGGGAATTTGTATCAGGCAGAAAAACAAATGGTGTGGAATAAAAAGATACCAGAAAAAGCTAAGATCATGATGTATGAATATGGTCACCTATACATGCATATTATATAGTATAGATTTGTGAAATATGACAGAAAGGGATTGGGGTAGACTCCAAGCAGGAGAGATGAAGTTTCTCAGAGCAATAAATGGCATAAAAAGAACAGATAGGATAAAAGTTTAGATATAAGAGAGGTACTAAATATGGAGAGTATGTGGAACAGATTTTAAAGAAAGTTATAAGAGTATGAACACATTAAAAGAATGGAGGAGGAGAGGTTAACAAAGAAAATGGAGGAACAAAGTGATTGATGGAAAAGGACCAAGAGGACATCCTAGAGAGAGGAGGGAATTAAGAGAAAATGTGGAGAATTAAGAGAAATCTGCAGATTGGCGGCAGGTTGAGGAGAAGTAATGGGAAGATAGAAGAAGATGGAGGACCTTGTTAAGACCCAGACCCGGCATTAGCTGGAACAAGACTAGGATATAGATAGGTATTTCTCAAAGATAACTGATGATGTTGATGAATATACAAATTAGGAATATTAGTTGAAAGAAAAATGAAAACAAACAGTGAAAAAAAAAAAACAGTTTCAAGTGAAGACATGCAATGCAGTTGTGCAATCACACAAGTTAGTTACTCAGTAACTAACTCAAAAGAGTGATGTAATGTTTGGTCTGGTGTAGTACAACCTTTTCTTCCACACCTCTCTGTACCACTAATACAATATTACACTTCCACAACAAAACATTTTTTTTTTATTTTTGGAAGTGAACAGCATTAAAAGAAATATCGACTTTGTTTGTGGTTGTTTTAATATCATATATATATATATAGGATGAGATTTATCAAAATCATATTTTGAAACATTTTGTCTCCAGTTTTCTGGATTGGGGATGTGATTAAAAAAGAATCCCAAATCAATACTTTTAATAGTTAACAAGTTAACCATTTTTTCTGAAAGTTTTTCCAGTTTTCTCCATTTTCATACACTTAAACCTTCCTTGAGAAATGCTCTATAGAATTATAAAAACCGCATCAAAATTCATAACCTCTAGAAGGATCATGAGTTAAATATTCATATTATGAATATAATAATAATAATATATATATATATATATATAATAATATTCGTAATATATTCATATTATGAATTTGAATAACATATTAGCTAAGATAATGAGTCTCATCATATTAATAGAATTAAGATTATTATTATCCATGTTGCATAAAAACAGAAAGTTAGTCCCCAGAAATCCTGGAAAGTGCCAATATTCTTAAACATAAAGAAAGAATTTATTTCTACAGACAATTTATCAGTATTGAACAGTCAAAATCAAAGTAACATAATAATTACAAAATATAATTAACTGAATTTATTTAAGAATTTTAAATACTTCTTTAAAATTAAATACTTGAGAAACATAAAACAAAACTAAATAAATACAAACAAGATATAAGAACATACTACTACCATCAAACTTTTGTTTTCTTGTTTATATGGTAAGTAAAAAGAGTTATAAGTACATTAAGTGTTTTACCCCATGTTTGTCTGTATTTGTTGAATAATTTTAGGACTGTTAACTTGTGAAAGAGATGTTAAAAAGATTTTGAAAACTTGTTTAAACTTTTAATTTGTAATACTGTAGATTTAAAAAATTTAATAAAGTAGTCAAAATGTGTAATACTTATTTTTAGTAATAATTGTGTAAAAGTTTTCCAATAATAAGGTAAAAGGAAGATTTAAGCAAAAGATTAGAAATTTTACTTACATCTTTATTATTATGTTATATCAAAAAACATATTAACGTAACTTACAACTGAACAAAAAACTTGCTGAATAAGTCCTTTCTGAAGATTAAATCTAAAAAATCACTAACAGAAATAATATAACTACTGAAAAAAGTTTTTATGATTAAAGTACTTTAGTATAAAATTTTTAACAATTCAAAAGTTTTTTTTTCAACTTTTATTTCAACTATGTTTTATCGATTTTTCTATTTTTTGTAATACTCTTACCCGATTCTAAATAATTTATTTCAAAATTCTACTAAAAAATACCTACATGATGAAATTAAAAATCTTAATAAAACAATTACAGACTGAATAAACAATGGAAAATATTTTATATATATATAAATATATACACCATAAATATGGTTTATAGTGACTTCTAAGGGATCAATGATTTTAGGTCATTATATCTGATAGTCACAGTAACTGATGTTTTAGTGGTACTACTTTAATGTGCCATCTACATAGGTATTGTAATAAAGTAATAATAAAAATTATTAAAAATAATAATTTATTTCTACAAAAATATTATGAAAAAAAAACAAACTACGCAATAATAAATAAAAATAATAAACACAAATTTCACCATTCTCTAACCTCCTACTAATGTGTCTCTTTTCCTCTATCATGAATGTTTTTCACAGTCATAATTAAATCACTATTCAGTGAATTACAAAGGATATATAAAATAAAATACTGTACACACACAATATGATACGCTCACAGTAAACAGTTACCAACAACTGAATGTGACTCCTCCGGTTTACAGTAATCTGATACATGAAAAACTTACTAAAGAATACAGTACATATGTAAGAAAAAAGGAACCGTCAAAATATTTCTGCAGCTACAATGTCGATATACTACGTTACTGATGAGCCGCTTCCATCTGCCATTATAAGCAATAAAATATTGCATTGCAGTAGAAAAAATAAGTTATAATACATATTATATTTATATATTAACAGCATACTAAAGCAACCAAGAGACTAGTGTTTGGTCACTATATGCAATATGTCATTATATCCAATGTCACTATAAACAATAATTACTGCATATATAGTATATATATATATATATATGTATATAAATTTTGCCTTATGACACTGAATAAGTTTAATAATATAAAAGCAATATTCAAAAACGTTTTATAACTTACCATTTCCCAATCTATACTCTTGAAAAACGGATGATTTGCAATATCTAGGAATCCAGTTTCTCTATGACATCCCAATCGGTCAACAGGATTCTTGTTAAGAAAACCCTTGAGTACTGAAGCAGCTTTTACTGATAGGGAGCGTGGAATACGGATCGTTTTTTCAAGAATAACTGCAACAGTACACCAATAAATTGGATAAATATTTATAATTACAATAAAACTATAACAATGTATAGTTGAATATAATAACATAAATAGCATGTAGCTGATAGCTGTGCAACTCTCACCAACTAAGTTACGGATTCTATTTACTACCAGTCTGGTCTAGTGGTTAACTCATTTGGCTTCTAGAACCAAATTAATCAGTTTTTAACAACTGATTTTCAAAGTTGAAGGTTCTGAGATTCAAATCCTAGTAAAAGTTAGTTGCTTTCATACAAATTTGAATACTTGGCAGTGGATACCGGTATACTTTGGTGGTTGGGGTTCAATTAACCACATGCTTCAGGAATGGTCAGCCTGAGTCTGTAGAATATTACACTCATGTACATGTCATACATAACATTCTCATCTCATTGGGCCATAGAGGGGGGAGGGGGTTGCTTACTGTTCACCAGTTGAACAGATAGCGAAGTATGCATTAAGACAAAGATTACCTTTCTGAAAATATCCGCTGTTTACTAATATCTATGCCATACACCACCACTAAATTATAAGATACCAACTTTTTAACAAAGTTAAAAAAGAAGTTTTTTTTAGGGTGTTCAAGTCTTATTTATTATTAAAATCATACACTGCAATATTTATTTTTTATTTTGTAGAGAAAGTTTTTCTGTATCATCCCAAATCCACAGTCAGTTTCTTACAAATAACGTCAGCAGCAACTGTTTTTCTATTTTTTCATCACTTGACTGATATGATATATTTTTCCATTCTTATCTATTACAGAATGGATGTACAAATATCCATTATTAAACGTACCTCTTTCATCCTCCATTATTTAGAACTTATATTCAGATCTTTGTCTTTCATTACTATTCTTACCAACTGACACTCACATCTAGAACCAAAATTAACTAAGCTTGGATGCCTTAATATAGGTAGGACTCATCAACCCTGTCCCTTTTTTTTTTTGCTATGAACTTCTGTCATGTACTACTCATCTTAAAATGTCTTGATCTTAAACTTTCTCAAATAGCCTATTTTATACATTATCCTTAAACTGCACACTTCCACAGTCTCTAGTCATTGCTTTGTTGGCTCTCTTTAGGTTTTTACTGGCCACTCATCTTATGCTGTCTTCAAGCGCACTCCATACAAATATTTTAAACTTTTTTTCTAATTCCTTAATGGGTGTTTTATAAAAGATAATTATAATGGGGGGTGTATAAAGATTTTCCTGGTTTGTATTTTTCTGTAATTTTCTTTATCTGACAATTATACAACTTGAAATTTTATCTCCATAATAATTATTATTTATCTTCTTGTAGTGCGTATATTTCTTCTACATGCAAACTTTAGCTCTATATGTAAAATAATATATATATTTTTTCAGCCACTCCACAAAATACAGGTTTCCTCACCTACTACCTACTTTCCTTACCACACTTACAACTTACTTCAGCCAGCACATGTGACTACCTCTGGAAAGGGGAGAAGCATTGCTTCTGCCAAATACTAAGACCCTTTCAGGGTCCTAGTAAAGTGTAAAATTAGTATATAGTGTAGTGTAGTGTATTAGTAAAGGTGTATTCCTGCCAGCTCGAAAGGCACTAGCAGTGAAAGGACTTCAGTGGATGGACTGAAGGGGAATCATGCTGGGAGCACTGGGCTGTTGCACACCAGACTCCCTAATTCAGCCCCAGTATTTTTCCAAATGCCCAAAGGAATGAAATGCAAATACCAAATCTGTCCATACACTAAAACAACAATCTAAAACCACCAGTTAAAAACAATGTTCCACTGGATACAAGAAAGACACAGCAACAAGGGATATCAGTCCAGACTCTACAGATTGTTGGGAAGAAATCCAAACTCCTGCCACCCTTGCATTCCATTCCGTTCCGCAAAATACAGAATCAAAGAAACATTCTTACCTTTACTTTTTTCTGCTCATCAAAGTGCTTTTGGGCCTAAGCCCATCTTCAGTAATTTTTTTTTTTTAATTCTTTTTTACTTACATTTACACAAAATTATAAAAATTGCTTATTGATTAAAATATTTTAAAAAAATTTAATTTATAAAACAAATATTTGTTCAGTCAAAAGAAATTAAAACGTGTTATCTGTTTGTCAATGAGAGTATTATATTAAAATATCTATTCTAAAAAAGATTTATTATTTATAAAGAATATTTATTCTTTACAAAAGATGGCAAAAGAACGTGTAGTAATTCCTAATCAACATCCAGCAAAAACTACTGAAGATAAATTGATGAAAATGTGTCATCTTCCTGAAAAAAAAACACACATTGTCACATGAAATGTGTCACGTTTGAATGTGTCAAATGTGACACATTCATCTTGCCATATAAGTGCACACTAACAAAAGATTTTTTTTTAATTTTGAGTTTAAAGGGTTAATATGGAGAAACAATGAAATTCACTATTCTTTTTAATTTCTCAATAACAAATGAAGACATTAACTTGATCTTTGGTGTGTTTAATCTTCATGTGAATAACTAAAAATCCAATTTTTAATTTTTTTGCAATTCAACCATGAAAGGGGTGAAGAAAGATAAAAAAAAACTTTTAATAATGATTACAAATTTTTCTCCACTTCAGACTATAATACTAAACTAGACATCCACTTGACTTAAAGTTAGTTACAAATACTCTTTTCTTTTTAACTGTATAGTCCAATAGTTCATTCCTGTATTCACTGGAATCCTGTTCACAACAAAAAATATTTTCAGTCCTGCAAAATTCCGTTAACTCAAGTTTTACTGTATATCATCATAACTGGATCCCACCATTACTAAATGAGAGTCTCATTGATCTGTACTAAAATCCTTACTATAGAATAAATCAAAAAGTATCAATAGCAAGTTGAAGAAAAATTTTGTGGATGGAATATAAATCGAGCTGTATGGCAGAGAAGTAACCAACAGCTCAATAGAATCTACCTAAGATATAACGTAGATTATCAGTTAACTTGTAGAACTTGTACTACATCATAGATGTACTACCTATACCCTAACTTCTATTGCCCAAAATATATGTAAACATAACACAATTTTTATAAATAAAATTTTATTTTTTTAATGTTATATACACAGCATGCATTCATTTAAATAAGAACTAAGAATGTTATACACTATATTTCTTGTTGGTGCAAAATATATTTTGGAATATTATTAATTCTATACACGTAATATGTTTTTTAAGTGACTAGGAAACTTAATCCATTAGATTTCACCTGACTTTCAAATGAAAGTATTGAATTTTGATGCAAATGCTCAGACAAACCTGTGGAACACAAAGATACGTATAATTCACAGCTTCATCTACACTCAGTGAATATAATGGTTTTTTCATACATTACCTGATGTTCTTATTTGATATAACAAATACGAGTACACTGCCTTCAAAACTCCAACCAAGAAATTATCTGAAATCTGCCATCAACATACCAACTCCATAGTGACAAAATGATCATACAGCTAGGAGACACTGATGGATGACCTTAAGATGGATGACACTTAAGGATGACCTTCTATTTTAGTTTGAACATGATGCTAATCCTAGTTATTGTTACCTCATGCTGTCCTTACTATTGACAAGTGTGACGCTAGCTGATAGATGTACAGGAACTTGCAGTCTATCTACATGCCTGCACACACATTCCTCCCCACCAAGCAGCTGATTGCTCAACATGCCCACCACAATTCCCAAACTACCACCCACTAGACCAAGCTCACTTCACCAGACCAGCAACTAGGCTCAACAGCCTTTCTAAGGAATACCTCATTACCAAACAAATGACCCTTTTCAAGACCATCACTACAAAATACAAAAACAGCTTTTTCCTTTCTTTTTTGTTTGCCCTACACTAAACAACCACTGTACTGTATTCTTCAGAGGATGATATGTATGAATGTAAATGAAACAGCTCTTTTCCGGACTACTAAAAGGATCTAAGATGCCACCAGCCAAATTATAAACAAACTTAATACTAATCAATAAAAAGGTACTTCCAAAAACAGCCACTTTTATTTATAAATTTCTGGCCTAATAATCTGTTTCAGACAAATAACTAAAATCAATAAATAAAATCTATTGACTCACACTTTTTGCTCAGAAAATATAAATCAGGGTTTTCAATGAACTTAATATTTACTAGCAGTCAGTCTGATTGACCATTTAACTTTGATATTATGTTTACTGAAGACTGAGCAGAGTTTTGAATTATTTCATTCTCAAGATATCATTTTCACAATAAAATTTATTGTATCATCATCCCAACAATAACTCTAGTCAACATGATTGTCTCATGAGTACCAATAGGTATACTTAATGCAGTTTTTATCCTGTTTTTCAAATGTGCATTTGGAATTTCTCCATCAACCACAGTTTTTTGTTATTTTAATTTTTTAAATATTTTAAAACATTGTTTCGTATATTTTTTCACTGTCAAGTAAAAACTCCTAGAACAGTGTAAATATGATGAAATGAGCTAACTCAAAGAGTAGCATTGCTCCTAGTATACAGAGGTGTATAGATATGTACAAACATGATCAAGTGTAGCACACATTCATCAAAACAATGTTAGTTATGAGATGATAGTGAACCAGCAAACCCGTCATTGTGAGTGCTTTGTGTGTCTGAATTATTGTGTACCACACTTTATTTCTTTTAATTAGTTATTAGTTACGAATTCCTAGAATTTGTTTAAATCATCCTAACAATTTTTGATATATATATGATGGAAGTGATGCTCAAGTCCCAAAGGCAAAATCTTACTCCATTAGTAAAAAAATGTTATGAACTTTACTTTGGGTGTAAAGTCAGAGGACAAAAAAAGGGCCTGGGTCTCACATATCAGTTGTTTATTCTGTTCTAGGCTTCTCACTGCATAGAAAAATGGCACATGCCACATGTCATTTGCTATCCCTATGATTTGGAGGGAACCCAAAGATCACTCTTCTGACTGTTATTTCTGCTTAACAAAAAGGAATTGAAGGAATTACGTCAAAATCAAAACATACATGGTGTACCTTAACTTGCAATCTTCAATGAGACCAGTTACACACTGCAAAGAACTGCCCATACCAAAGCCTCCAGAACATGTGACATACGATGGATAGAGCTCAGAGTCTGATGGAAGTAAGGAAGAAAAAGAAACAGATTCTGCTGATACAACTTTTGAACAAACTAGTTCATCTGAGCCTCACTTACTAACTCTCAAGAAAATCTTAATGATCGCATACAAAATTTAAAGTTATAAAAAAAAAACAGTCTAAAATGCTTGTTTCCTGGTTAAAAGGATGGAATTTTTTTTAAAAGAATACAAAAATATGTACACAAATCAAATAGCTGTCATAACTTATAGTTGAAATTGTATGTCATAATTGTCATTCTGAATTTAAAGACTATTTTTCTGAAGAAAATGGCTTAGTGTTTTGTAATGACATTTCTTCTCTTATGGAGACACTATGTAATGAACATAACCCAACAGAATGGCAATTGTTCATTGATTCCTCTAAAGTTAGTTTAAAAGCTGTGCTTCTGCAAAATGGCAATAAATTCCCATCAGTACCTGTTGCTCATTCTGCTAGTATGAAAGAAACATATGAAAACATAAAACATAAGAAACATATGAAAATTTATATAGGAAAAGCTTCAATATTGAATGTATGAAAGAACATTTGTGGTGATTTGAAGGTAATTGCACTTATTCTTGGTCTGCAGCTTGGTTACACAAAGTGCTGTTGTGTTTCGTGTGAATGGGATATTAGAGACAGAAAAACCATTTCATTAGAAAAGAATGGCCTAAACGCGAATCATTCATTCCTGAATAGAAAAATATGAAACATGACTAATTGTGCAATCCTAAAAATGTTAACAGTGTTTTTATTTACCTCCATTAAATATCAAACTAGGATTAATGAAGAATATCAAACTAGAATTAATGAAGGATTAATCAAGACCATGGACAATACTCCTGGTTTCATGAACTTAAAGCAGAAGTTTTCAAAAAATTAGTAATGCAAAAATTAAAGAAAGAATATTTGTGGATCCACAAATATGATCGATCACTGATGAATGACGAAAAGATTAAAGAACTATTGTATCCACTGGAGAAAGCAGCTTGGCAAGCATTCAAAAATGTTACTCAAGAGGTTTTTGGGAAATCAAAAGGCAGAAAATTACAGTAATATTGTCAATGATCTTATAAAGTTTGGGTTGTAATAAGTCCTTAAAAGCAAACTTCCTGCACTCGCACCTAGATTTCTTCCTGGAAATTCTTGGTCCAGTGAGCAATGAGCACGGAGAACACTTTCATTGGAGATTTTAGCAAAGAAAAAAGGTATCAAGGCAAATTGAATCCTAATATGCTAGCCAATTATTGTGTACCATCAAGAGGGATGCTCCTCAGGAAAAATATAGCAGAAAACCGTCATTTCTTACTTTCTTGGCGAGTCAAATGTTTGAATATTGTGTAGTTAAGAATGTATTAAAATGTTTA
The DNA here is from genome assembly GCA_010016005.3 of Zanna intricata. Lineage (NCBI taxonomy): Eukaryota > Metazoa > Arthropoda > Insecta > Hemiptera > Fulgoridae > Zanna > Zanna intricata. Next base: position 22,299 of record JAAAKQ030057701.1, read on the forward strand.
TAATTATAATTGCCTGTCTCTTGAAAACCTTGTGGGATAGGGAAAAACCAATGTCATATTTGAATTCAGGAGAAAAAATACTACCAGAATCACATTTTTTTCCCTTGAAACAATAAAACATTATTTTTGTTCCACAGTGTAATGAGTCCTTTCCCTAGTGAAAGGGGTTCATCATTGCTTTTGTTCTTCAAATTTTTTTTACTTTATATGACATAGTTTTCTTATTTACTTAACTATAGTGTCTGTGACTGAAAATAACTTGTTTTAACAGTCAAAATAATATATAAGTACAAAACTATAACAAGATTATTCATATCCTTTAAAACATAAGTAACAGATTATTAAGAAAGTAGAAGCTTAGTAACATTAAAAGACATATCTCTAAAATATTATATAAGTTGCACTGGAGCATGAAATGGCACTAAGTGTCAACAGAATCCATTATTAAGGATAAATTTTGAAAAATCTATGGATAAGATGATAAAAAAATGTTGTTAGATGTTCAAGTTGTGATTTTAAGCAAATAGAGCCAAGTCAATATAAATACATTACATTGATAACAAACTTATAAAAAATTATAAATACATGTTTGAAAAAAAACTTGTACATAAAAAGGATCTTAAAAACCTTCTAAGATAAGTTAAAGAAGAACATATAAACAAATTTAAAAAAAAAAATTTTTTTTTTTAAACATGTTAAATATTTAGTATGAAAAGAGTATAAAGATTATAATTACACAATACTATATCATAACTCAAATGTATATTAGAATCTAACCTTGGAAAAGGTAATCTTCAGTATTTTGATCAGGGTTTTCTGAGGCACCAGCAATATCAAATGGACTTCGTCCTGCTAACATTTCATACAACAATACGCCAAGTGCCCACCAATCCACACTGAAACAAAAAATAAAATTCTTGTATTAACAAAAGCAGAAAAGATTGAAATACCAACTAATTAAATATAATAGTTAACATTTACTATACTATTACATAATCATAGATTTATATATATCATCATTTCAAATCACATTTATATTTGTATCTATCAGCAAATTTTGAAAAAAATTTTCTACAATTAACAAGATGCTGAAAAAGATATTCATTCACCATTATACAAAACCATTTTACAAACTAATGCCAAGACAAAGTCAGAGTATAATTAAAAGGCTTTATAGGAAATTAAATATTCAGCAATACTTATATGTTCTTAACATATAATTAGACTGACGCTAGCCCAATCAGTTAAATTTTAATATTAATGGCTTCTCAATACTGTTTGCAGCCACCATACTGTTTCTTGAGTTATAATTAACTAAACATAATGCCCTGGTAATTCATGGATACAGTTAACTTTAGAAACACTTGCCACAAAAATATAGGACACAGTTGCCTAGCTATCTAAATCAAGAAAGGTGTACTTCTTATACTTACAATAACATATAAATCCATAAAAAATAGTTAATTCAGTAAAAAAAAAAAATTATTTTTTAAGCAACCATTTAATTAAATTAAATGAAATATTAACTTACATATTTAAAATCTTCAACATCAGTCCTACTTTGGAAGATAAGAAAAAAGTAAAAAGTTTGAATGCCAGATCTAAAGCCCCAAATCTGTTTAATAATAAAAAATGAGGTGAGTCTAAGTTCTTCTTCTATTTCCAACTTGCCTAATTTCATGCGGATGTATAATAAAGAACTCACCAAGAAAGTGTGACCAGAACATGAAACTGAAGAAAGCAATAGGGTTAAAATTTGTCAACTTTCCATGGAGAAAGGTAAAGACTTGTAACTATCTCTCCAGACATCTAAAAAGAACCGAAGGGGAAAATCATTTACATATCAGGAATTCACTGAAGAAAAACTTTCTAAAATGATTCAAGTTCTAATTATAAAGCTTCATAAAAAATGTTTAGTTCCTTTTGGATACACTTGCATATCACATTACTTTCTTTTCAAATTCTACACTTTTTATATTTAGGTTGCATGTAAAAACAAACAAAATCTTCCAGAAAATATTTATAAATTACAAAAATAAATAAAATTAAAACATAAATACAAATTATGTTTGTATAAATTACAAACATAATAAGATAGTAGCAGAGAATAACAGACCACGTAATATTAATTATATTAGCCCTAAAATTAACTGAGCATGAATTAATTTTAGTTTATTTGCTTTTCTTAAATAATTATAAACTAACCACTCAATAGACTAATCACAGCTGCTAATTAGATATGAATTTTGTAACATATAAAAATGACAATCCTGATAAGGTTGCAGGACCTATTAGATGACAGATACTACCACTTTTGCAAAGAGGTCAGCAGATATCCATTATCTAGAAGTCTGCTAGCTTGTAGCTCAACTAATCTTGGATTCAGTTCTTGGCAAAGTTCAGCTTTTATTTACCTATAATTTCAACCACTCATCTTCCACATTAAAATATATAGAAAAGCATCTCTTAAGTCATAATAATAAAATAAAGATTAGGAGTTCCTTTTCATTTTTAATTCCTACAAAAATTGAAAACCTATTACGCTCATTAAACCGATTTCAGAACATTATGAATAATAAATCCTTCTGTATATTTAAATAAAAATGAGATACATCAATATGTAATACCTGAACCCATAGTCTTCGCCTCTTAATATTTCAGGAGCTATATAGTTCGGTGTACCACAGAATGTGGATGTTGTATCTCCTGGTCGAATACCTTCTTTACACATACCATAATCTGTCAACTTAATATGTCCTTCGTGGTCTAATAAGACATTATCCAATTTTAAATCACGATAAATAATACCTACAACAGAGAAATTGATATATTACATTGCAGCAAAAACAAATACATTAACAAGATGTAAACATTTTTCAGATAATATTTTAACATTCCATGTTTCAAATGAAATAGAATATTCATTTTAAATTACCCCTTTTAACATAATATCTAAACAATTTCCAACTCATACTTCTGCACATAAAAGCTAGTTTTTTTTTTAATATTACTATGTATTCACCTTCTGTGGTGCCATCATCCATCCAAAAGTTATAAAAAAAAAGTCACACACACTACATGCATGTACATAAGATGATTTTGTACATACATTTTATTGTTGTAAATTCAATTTTTCATTTCTATAAAATACCCAGTTTTACTTGTTAATCATTTTTAAATCATTTCCAACAAAAAAAAAAAAAAAAAATAGTTAAAAAAGCATTTTTGATTATTTTGGCCAACTACTTCTAAAATTAATATAATTTTAATTTATTAAATTAATAGTATTTAAATTTATTGTTATTAATTAATTGTATTGTTTCAATTTATTGAATTTTAAACTATTATTTGTTTCCAGTAGATTGAAAATATTCAGGATTGCACATGAATGTTTATTATTTATTTTCTATTTATCAGAATATTAAAAAAAAGACAAATATAATGTTAAGTTTTGTTACAGCAAATAATTTTTTTTAAACACAATAAATAATTGGTTCAATTGTTGATAAAGATTTATCCACATAAAGACTGTTTGAGAATTTTTCGATCTGTTGCTAATAAATGAAGAAAATTAATACAATTATTATAATAAAATGATGAAGCTATTTATTTGTAAATTTTACTTTAACATTACTTTGAAAAGCAAATATTCTCTATTTTACTAAGACTTTTACTAATTAATCTATTATTATTTATTCATCGACAAAGATGAACATCAAACAAGTTTACAGAATATGATTTCTTATCAGATAGATAAACTGTTTATCAAATTTCAAATAGAAATAAAAATAGCAAGATCTAATTTAATCATGTTTATCATGTCAGTGAATTACATCACAACTTTTAAGTATACTGTTGCTTTTCAAAAAAATTTAGTTATCCTTTTGATGCACATATGTCTAAAACAATGTTCATTTTTTAATAGAAAGTATGTGATATTTATATTTGTTAAAGAAAAAATAAAGAAGTTATGAAAGGTCGAACAGAGAAACCAAATGCATGCAGAACAGATGCACATGTCTATCAGGCACATTTATTTTTTATCATGATATAATTCAATAAATTTTTCTATTTAATCTTTTCATCTTGCATATTTGGAAAACTGATGTTACAAAAGGTAAATAATGCCATATTGATCATAACTTCAGAAAGTAAGGCAGTAAAATAGACAGAAAAAACTATTTTCCATAACTAATTTTATATCTTACTTTCAGTACAGTACAAGCCAACCAGGGGGAAAAAGCCGAAGCCAACTGCATAAGTAGGAAATATTTAAGTGACAAAAAATATGATTCTGATCCTAAAGGTTTAAATGATACATTCATATAATATGACTAAAATAACTTTTTTTTATTTCATGTTCTAATGCCTTTACAACAAATGGAAGCAAATTTTTCTTTTTATAGCACAAAATATTATTTTTTCCCTTAATACAACATGCCATAATAGTAAAAGAAACATTCAGATGCAGATAGTAAATAATTACTCTCAACTATTTCAAGTAAAGATACAGATGATCCTGCAATAGTTGTGTTCGCAGGACTCAACAACTAACAATAATAGAAAACCAGCAATAATGCTAACCAAAAATAAACTGCATTCTATAATACTGGACCTTGGCTGAATTACCACAACCAAAATCTTACAAAACACATGTAAAAAAGATGTTTAGTTTAAAAATAAATTATATCAATCTATAATAAAAGTAAAGAATATTTTCATAAAAACAAAGAAAGTTTGACATATAAGAAGTCACAGAATTAATTAAAATAAACAATTTTACAATATGCTGGGGCTGCTAATGAAAGACTAATTAATTTTTTTTTAAATTGTTTTGATGAATAGTAATAAAATTAAATTATAATTACTACATAAATATATATTAACTACAACATGCATGCATTCGCACGCGCACGCACGCACACACACAGAGTAGAACATTGATTATCCAAACACCCATTAACGAACAATCTATTATCCAATTCATTTTTACTATACAACTGAATGTGAAATATGTAGCAGATGAATAATGATTTGGCTTTCATTGATAAACAATCTGTCTCGGCAGAAGTCCATGAGTCTCCAGTGTCATCATTCAACATCAGCAGCATACCACACCAGCTTTTTGTTTAGTTTGTACATGTTAGCAAACGAAGTTATATTATGTACTATATTATGTATTCATTTGTTGCAAAAATTTTGAAATGTTTTTATACTGTCTTTAACTTTTCAAACATTTAGTGCTTTTTAATTTAACTGTTTTACAATATCTTCAAACAGAAGGGGAGTAGTGCTGCTAAAAAAACTACAAATTACTGGTTATCTGAAGAAAGGAGAAATGGCTAGTGCATTAGCTTCCAAATTTAATATTGGTAAATCCAAAGATTACCAACATAAAAAAGTGAACTTATGCAAAATTATGGTGGTAACCTAAAATTTTTAGAAGATACTACATCCAGAAAAACCATGAAAGCTGCTGTGACAGGTTAGGTAGTGCAATGTGCACATGGTTTATGCAACAAAGAAGCAAACCTAAGAAACTACCAAAGAAGGAAAATCTAAGAAACCTACATTTTCAAAAATGTTAAATGAATAATTTTCCAGTTAGCATCAAATAAATTCTTGGTTGGATGTTAAAAATTCTACTAAACGATTTAATGATAAATTTGTCCCTTTAGTGAAAAAAGAAAAACTGAAAATAAAATTAGTGGTTTTATATTGGTACTATAAGAGAACGCTTTTGTACATTCTTCAGCTGATTCATAACCGAAACATAAGGATACTAGAATGAACATAACATTCTACCAAATGTAACCAGTATACTACAACTGATGGATCAAAATGTAGAAACATTCAAACAGCTATACCAAAAATCTTTTCTACAGCATATATTACTTACCAAAAATGAGGATGAATTCAAACAGTTAATAAAAAGATTCACCTTTAAAGAAAGTGTATATATGATCGCAGATCTTCGAACACCCTAAAAACTGAAACTCTTAAACGAGCATGAGGAGAAGTTTTAAATCAAATATTAAACAAGGAAGATAATTCTGATGCTCAACATCAAGAAACAGATATTGAAACTGTTTATCAGTTGATACAGGAGATTCCTCGATTTGAGAATTGTAACAAAGAAGTTAATAACTGGTTAAACATGGCTGAAGCTGATCCTAATTTTCAGTTACTATCTGATGATGAGATAGATGACATTAAATGAATGTAATGAAAATAATACAGATTGTTTTGATAAAGAAAACAAGAATACTACAAATATTAAACCCCATCAATGGCAAAAAAGACTTTTGATGCCAAAAAGACAGTTTTATAGTGGGCCGAAAAAGAAGACAATGTAGATTGTATTCACGTTATGAATCTTAAAAGGGCAATAGTCTCTAGCAGGGTATCGGTTTGAAACAAATAGAATTCTTCAAAAAAGTGTAAATCCATGGTATGTAGATCAACTATAAATTAATATTTTACATAATTTTTTAAAATTAATTTTATGAAGCACTAACAAAGTACAGTATAACGGAACATATTATATACGTACTGCTGTACTGAAGTTTGTGCTGTTTGACTTATGAATCTTTTTATTCGTCCTCTAATGAAATTTAATTAATGCTAACTGTTCTTCATTAGTATGCTATTACACTGCAAAAATGTTTTTCTCAGAGCCATTTCATCATCTCTTTCTTTCTAAAACTGGAAAAGAGGATCTTAAAATTTTACATTTTTGCATTAAGCATTATCCACACAAATACCGTTAGATTTGGTAATAAGTAAACTTGGCCAGATGCTTAAAATTTCCAGAATTAGTTTAGTTATAACAAATTCCATGAGTCTGTTCCTGCCTACCAAACTAAAAGTGCATTAGTAATAAATCCCATGTAACCTCCACAGGAACAATAATAACTTCTGCCCTTTTTCTGAAGCTATTATTATTATCAGACAAAATTTGCTGGATGTGTACTAAGACAAAATGTATAATTTTTCTACAAATATCTGATTGGTCAACTTTCCTATACTGTTTTATTGATTTCAGATTTGCCAATTTTATGGCTTGTACACCAATGTTTCTCTTCATAATTTATTTTTTTCTCTTTTATTTCATGAGAAGTGTAATGTTTCAATTTTTTCTTCAAATTTGTCTTCCTGTATAATTTCTTCTTTATTTATTTATATTTTTTTTATAAATAGGTTTTTAAAATAACATTTAGAATAACTTTTTTTTAATGTTACATTCATGTTAATGAGTCAAGTTTCAAGTGTAAAAGTGTTGCTAAGAGTTATTCATTACAAACATTGCAATATGATAATGGTTATGTATGTCACAGAAACACTGTGGTAACCTATTTAATTTCTGTACAGATTTCTTCAAAGCATTTATTTGAATCTGTTCAGAGACAGCGTTCAGTGATAATTCTCAGATTAATTTTAAGAAAATCACTTTCAAATTACCTAAGAGTACAGTAATTTCAAATACTTCTTGTTAGCCACTGAAGAATAGGAATATTTCATCAACTGAATTCCTCTGCTATTAATGTTTAACAACAATCCAAGTAGAAAATTTGAAATTGATCCTCAACCTCTGACAAATTCAGATCTATCTTTCATGAAAGTAGATTCAGGATTTTCAGTGAAGGCCTTTTTCTTCTCATATCCTCTCCTTTAAATTGTGAAGAAAGGGACATCATGACAACTTTAATTATAAACTGCTTAATATTGTTATAGTTGGGATAAGAACAAATATAAGAAATAATTTGTTAAAATAACAAATATTTGAAATAATCTGTTGTGAGGGAACTGTAAATTTAATATTTCATAATTTAACCTGAAGAAGAGAGGTAGATGTTTGATAAAGAAGAAATTTTCATTGAGCTTATGATCATATAGTAACTGTTGAGTAAGGGTGAATATAAATTAACTTATGTAAACAAGTATATTACTTGCTTAAACTGCTTAATGGCAATGCTTCAATAAAAGACTTTTACAAATTTTCTTTTATAATTTTAAATACAATCAGCCAGGAATTTAACTTGCCGTCTACTTTATTTACAATAAGACGAAGGCAAGGTGATAAAAGCAATATAATTTTTTTTTAAATGTAGATTATATAATTTAACCATAGTTAAACATTCAAAATACATGGCCAACAACAATTAAAAGTTAATGAGCAATAAATATTACTTAGTATTTATTCTAAAAAGATTTCATTCCTTCAGATAGATAAGTTGATCCATTACACTTCTGTAAAAAAATTAAAATTTTTCCAGAAAGATATTACTAATGGAAAAACTAAGAAAGAAAATATGAAAATAGTTCACGACCTTATAAAAAAGTCAGAATAACACACGTATAGCTACTACATGAAAGAAAAATAATAACATATCACAGAAAAATTTTTTTATGCAAGTTTAAATCAAAAAAACTTTCAATAACTAATAGTCTATAAATAAAAATCAACAGAAAGCAGAAACCTTTATCATGTAGAAAATTTAAAGCAAGTGAAATTTCAGCTGCATAAAAACGAGCATGTTCTTCGGGTAAGCGCCGCTGCCGTTGCATATGAAACATAAGATCTCCTCCTCGAACAAATTCAATAACGAAGAAAAGTCGGGACGGAGTCTGGAAACAAGAATGAAGGCCGACCAAGAAGGGATGGTTTGATGCAGTTTCAAATACATGTTTTTCTGTCTGTACCCAGTCTATATCCTGAAAAAAGGAACCAAGGAAATTTATTACATTATTATAAAGTAGGACAAACAATAAACAACTAAATGAATGAACAAATCATTATATAGATTACATAGAATTTTAACATTAAACAATTTTTAATTTAACTTATGTAAACCTACCTTACAGGAGAGTATGTCACACAAAATAATTACCATCACAATCATCATCATTGTGTTGATAAACATGGATAAGGCTATATGACCTATTCTGATGATGCAACACTGTCAAGACCCACCAACTCATTTGACTTTTGGCTGTAAGTAAGCAGAGGTTTAGGATTCTTTCACTGCATTCTTCTCTACACATTCTTGCTATTTCGTCCTAATGATATATCTTAGTGTTTAAGAATTTTATATTCAGTTCCTATACAATTTCTGAGGCAGTCAGCATGTGTAACATGTTAAATAGCACAAAGGAATTGCATTTCATCAACCTGAATCCTAAACTCTTCCACTTGTCAACAACTATGCTTCATAGCCATACAGCAACAAAGGTTATGCCACTATTTTGTAAGACTTAATTAAGTTTCCCTATGTGCCTTTTCTTTAATGAAGAATGGATTACTTCATATATGGATAACAATTTATTGAGTTTGTTTTTATGTGTTATAATTATCTACATAGGTAAACTCATGGCTGAGGTGTCTGAAATGTGACGCTTTCATAGGAGCATTCTCTATGAGAATCTTGGATCAAATCGACTCTTTTCCATAAAAAGCCATTATTTTCATTTTGGATAAAGATACTTTGTCATTAAACAATGATTACATAGCAAAATTCAACTGTATTGGGTTGGTATACTATTACAACAAAAATTCTGATCTAACAATTCAGGAAGGTATAACTGAAAACTCATTCCTTACCTTTTACATGAAGGCAAACCCACCTAGCCATGGGCATGTATATAAATTATTCCTGAAAGCCATAAAAAATATCTGTGTTCAACTTGTAATTAAATTTAATGATTTAAAAGAGAATTTATAAAATGAGCAATTTTCCAACAAAAAAAAAAGTTTTTATAAACATCCAAACATTTTAAATTAAACTTAATTTCATGTACTTGAAGACATTTCTTTAATATAACTAAATAAAACCATTCAAATCTGTATTTAGTTTCGATGCCGTACAAT
>JAAAKQ030057701.1:32266-59115 GCA_010016005.3 Zanna intricata
TCAACAAAAAATGAAAAAACTAAGTGCCATGTTGAACAACTGTTTTGAACCCAAGAAAAATTTCATTAATTTAAAAAAAAAACATAAAAAAGTTTGTTGTAGGCTGACAAAAATCCTACTTATTCAGATTCACATTCATTAATTTTAACCAGTCAATTATATTTATCAAAGATTTTTAATAAAATAGTTTTTCAACAGTTGCTAAATTGATTATTAAGTACTTTCCATCATAACTGTATCTGTAATGAAATTACAGAAGAAAACAGAGACCGCACATTTATAGTAAAAAAAAAACTGTTAACATCATGGTGCAAGCATAACTGAAGTTTTTATCACAAAAAGTGATAAAAAACCTTAAAAGTGAGATTTAAAGTAACATGGTATACATTGATTACTGATATTCAGTAACATTATGGTATAATAAATTAATAAAGTTCTACTTTGAAATGTGTATTGTATAACTATAAATCCATGTAGGGGTAAAAAACAACTGATTGCTGGAAGTGTATTAATAAGGTAGTAATTATTAGTCAGTGAAAGTTGATATAAAATGATTGTGTGAACTATGTTATTGTTATAAGGACAACCATGGATAATAATTTTTTAGCTAATAATTTTTTAGAGTTTATTGCACATTTGTCAGGCAACACATTCTTATTTTATCAAATTAGAAAAAATGAAAATAGTAAAATTTTCTCAATAGTTTTATCATTTTTTTACAATTAAATTAAGTAAAGAAATTTTTTTTGTTTAATACTGTGTTTTGCCGCAATCAAATGTAACTCAATCTCCAGTTAATTTAATATGATCAATAATACGCATTCAGTCAGTCAAAAAATACAGAAAATTTTACAATTTCCAATTTTTTTTTTAAATTTGGTAAAATAAGATCATGCTACTTGGCAAAGGCACAATCAACTCTTTAAAATCTTATTAGTTGCTTTCATAAAGCTAACATGGTTCACACAGAAATTTTGGCATTTTATATTAACTTTCACTGATTAATGATTATTACGTTATAAACATGTTTCCAGCAAGTTTAATTTTTTTTGTTGGACTTACATAAACTTATAGTCATACACTACGCTTCTCAAAATAAAAGTTTATAAATTTATTTGTTTTTTTCACAGAATACAGTATGTCATAAAAAGCTGGCGTAAATGCAGTATCGTGTACATCTAAGTAATACGAAATCAACTTGTTTTTCCACAGGCAGGATGAAATTAGTATAACAGTTTCAGTTAGGTAAAAATTAACTCAAATATAGTACTTGTTGCATAATTTATAATTCACCACTGTGCATACATGCACTATTCCTATGCCTTAAACAGCTCACTCGAGTTCATTATTTTTTATTCACTGTAAAAATGATGCAGTTTTGCAATAAACACACAGATATTAAAATAATAGAATTCTAGATTAAGATGAAAATATTATGATGAAAATCTACAGGTAGTAGCTTTATAAAAATTTATAATTACTTGTAATAATTATAGACTTTGTTTTACTCTATAATTATTTCAAATACATCTGATAGCATGAAATAAGTTTTGGTTAATTGGTAAGCTAAAATGTTCATAATTAATAAAAGGACTGAAGGAACCCACAAATTACACAATATATTTCATTTGTAATGTTTTTAATTTTCAGGGGGCCTTTATTCATATACAAAAAACCTTTTTCTACTATTGAATTGAAAAAAAAAGCTAACAACACAGTTATAGGACTATCCTGTCATGTGGAATTTTTCTGATGCGCTGCTTATACACATAGACACACACAACTTAATTTAAAATATTTATCATTTTATTTAAGTACAATATTCTTTGTTTATTTAATTCAATGATTCTAACTAAAGCGCACGTGCAACCATATTTCATTCACATGGGTGTGGTGGTACTAGCAGCCACTTTAAATATTATTCATTTATTTAATTTTACTGCTCATTATGACATCACAACACAGCAGATGACTGACTACAGTAGAGTATTCTGGTCGCTAAGTGGGATGCAAAAAATGTAGGGAGGTGGCTGGGTTAGGACACCACTTTGGATCCGAGATCCTAATAGAAAAAAGACCCACTACAATGTCTTCTACAACATTTCAAAATTATTACAATTTTTTGGAATGGGGTGCAATTTAGCGAAAATATTTTTACATAAAAGATTTTTTTTTTTATAACTGTTCACAAAAATATTTTTAAAAAAAGTGCAGTGAAAATCACTACTTGTACTGCCTTCTATAACTTTTCAAAATTAAAATAATTTTTAGGGATGAGGTGAAATTTAGCAACACATTTTTTTACAAAAGTTGTTTACTTTACTAATATTCACAAAATTATTTTCAAAACTATACATAAATATATATATATATATATATATATAATTACTATATATTCATATAAAAGAACTATATAATCTAACAATTTTAACATATTAATTTACTAAATTTTTTGGTCATCATCTTTGTTATTAACCACATCGGTCACCAACAAACGGCAATGACCAGAGATACTAGACACGACCTCTCTTCTCTCACAACAATATGCAGTGAATTAAATTCATATCAAATTATAAGCCAACCAACTCCAGCAAACTATTACCTGCATATTTATTAAAAAAAATTTTTTTTTCTTTTTTTTAATAATATTTATTATTCTCTGTTCAATACTTTTTATTTCATAATTCTCTATAATACAATAAAAGTTGTTTTTAAAATAAAAAAAATAGTCTACTTTACCTCATCATCTGTAACTAAAGCTTTCTTGATAACTTTCATAGCATAGATACGTCGTGTTTTTTTAAGTTCAACCATCAGAACCTTTGCATAAGATCCTCTTCCAATAACTCTGATCAACTCAAAATCAGCAAGAGAGTACTGACGTTGTGAACCTGACTCAAGACTCTCCTCATCTATAAAAAAATTCAAATATAAATTATAAAATTCTATGACACTGTTTGTAGTTGTTATATTAACAACTATCAAAATAAATTAGGTAGTAATAAAAATAAACAAATTTATCAAACATAAGAATGCATAGAAAATTAAGTTATGTAAGGGAACAGATAATCGGCTTGAATTTGGAAATATTTCATTAATATTTCCTATTATTATTAAACAGAACAATTCATTTTACATTATGTATGAATAAAAAAATATCTGGAATAAATCCAATTGTTTTGGTTTTAATCAATGGAAGAAGATAAAACTTCCATTCTACTAATGAAAAGAATCATTATTTACTGAATAAAGAAATTTTGCCTTCATTGACATTTGTTTATTTTTGTCACTCATAACATAAACATAAGTTTATATTTAATAAAAATATTTTCAACAAATATTTTTTATTTGTCCAATGATGTAATGTGCGATAGTTTATAGTTTGAAAGAAGATAAAGATCAATCGCATGCTATTAAATAAATAAACATTCTAGAATATCAATAAATCAAACAATTACACAATGTTCAGATTCTTACCGAATAAGAAATATTTACTAGAAAAGCAAGGACTCACATGTGTTAAGTCCTTTAAAAAACTAACTTGTCTATACAATGATTTCAGGTTTTTTAAATTTATTTTGAGGGTTCAGTATATTACAGTATTTAGCTTAACTAATAAATTAGAAGTGAATGATTTTACAAATTGTCAGATCACATTGTCAATTGATAGTAACATTACAATAATAATATTACATATATCTTTACCTATCCAAACTCCTTGATGAAACCTAGTCATGATACTTTAAGTTTTAAAATGATTTTCATCATAATATGAAAATACCTTACAATTTTTAATAACTTCATCATAGAGCATGTACAAATAATTTATTAAAAATTTCATAATATATGTGTATGAACTAAACATAAAAATAGAAATAAGTAAAATAACCTTTACTATTTGCAGTTATCTCTTTACAGAAAAACTAACATATTTCAATATATTAGTAAAATGATGTAGTAATACAAATATAATATCACCAGTAGAGAATGCAGTGCTTAGTTTTACTAATATTATTAATTATGACATAATATTAAATAGTATGATGCACTTTACACAAGTTATTAATTAATTACATAAAAAAAGCACATGTCAATATATACGAACAACACAGTTTCCTTAACAAAATCTTCTAATTTAAAGAGTCTGACAATGGAGTTTAATGATTTATTATGTATAACAGTACTTAATTTTATGACAGAAACTTGCAATTTTTTTTTATTATAACATTTTTTAACGAAAACTTCTTCCATTGCATCATGAATTAAATCACATAAAACATGATATCTTGATAAGTTAAATAGATAATAAATTAGAAATGTAAGGCATCACATCTTGTATTAAAAATTAACCATGGCGGCTTATCCACCAGTACAGTGCTATTACAATGTGACATAAATGTGATTTTACTTAGAAATCAGAGTACATTTTTGTAAACTGACATTTATTTACCATACTTGCAATGAATTTGTGGTACAATAACATGATATAATATACTGAGAATTACAGAAAATATCTTCCTCCTTGTGACTAGAGTTGTAGCATAAAACCATAAAGAAAAAGTAATAATATTTTTATTTATAATGGAAGCTGAAATTACTTATGTTTATATGAAAAAGATTTTCCCAAATTACAATTAACAACACTCATCAATAATAAAGAGGCACCAACTGCACAACAATAAACTAGTATATGTAAAAAGCTCACATTCAGCTCTTAAAAAATAACTGAGGTTGGTTTAGTGATAAAATTGTCATGGTAAATCAACTATTTAAGCTATTTAACTGATTTTCAAATTTTAAGGTTCTGAGGTTCAAATTTTAGTAGAAGGTGAGTTACTTTTTTAGGAATCTGAACATTAGACAGTGGATACTGGTGTATTTGGAGGTTGGGATTCAATTAACACACCTATCAGAATGCTAAGTCTGAATCTGTACAAGACGACTACACCTCAATTACATATCATATATCTTCATCTCACTGGGCCATTGGGTTGCTGATTCATTGAAGCATGGGGTCTGAAGAGAGTGCATCATATAAATCAGAATTAAAAATATAAAAATGTTATTTTAATCATATTTATATTTTCCATATGAAAGAAATAAAATGATAAATTAACTTTTAAAAATAATTTTTTAGTACATAACTTGTTTGATAATTACAGGACCAACTATTGTAACAGAAACTGGATTTTTCTTCATTGTAGTTATCCTGTGATAATATATAAAATGATACAGAAAATGGACAAGAACAAGATTTATGGTGCATCTATTACTATGAGTGTATGGTGTTATCCAGCATCAACATTTTTTCTTTTTCCTCATAAAACAATAACTAGTAGTTAATTTTCATTGCTTAGGAATTTGAAAGGAAACCTACTTTGTAGTCAGGCTTTGTAATCAGTAGTAGTTGATTGCATATTGTTTGTGTAACATAAGTAAGAGATCATGCTGTGAGACCATAATGTAGCTACTTCAAAGTATAACTGTGTCTTGATTGTATGATGGTTAACATCATCTGGTTGTAAGGTAGCACATCATATTTGCGAGTTTAATGTATTAACTAATCGGTATAGACTAAAACAAATTATAAATTAAATCTCGGCCAGTAAAACAAAAACTAGATATAATTTAATTAAACTAAAATAAAACACTAAATCAAGTTTCAAATTATATATAGTATTACTAACTTTTCGCAGGATCTTCAATCGGAACTGAATCACCGTGAGGAGCAAGATCAAGTGGAGGATCTGGAAAATCCTTCAGTTCTGGAAGCAGTTCAGATGTTGGAGTACCTGAAACCAGTGGAGTACCATGGTCTGAAATAATGCAGACCATTGCAATTCATAATTTAAATTTAGTGAAAAAAAAAAAAAAATGTACAAAATAATAAATAAAAACTAAAATTGAAAAATGTATTAACTAAAATATCATAAACTATAAATCATTATTCATTTTAAAAGTGAATAAAATAATTAGTATAACAGAGATTAAAAAAGATGAGAATGTTTACTTTTTAATTAAAGAAAGATAAATAAATACCCTGAAAAGAAAATAGTTTTAAAATATACACTGGACACATCAAATTAGAAATAAAAAAACTCAAAAATCAAGTCTAAGTTTATTAACATGCCAGACAAAAAAAAATTAATAACTTCACATGAACACAGTAAGAATCAATTATAGAGTGTACGTAATATGCACAGATACAGTAACTATATCATCTGAGCTATAAAAACAATTATATCTCAATATCCATCTTGAAAGTAAATAAAAAAACCTCTTCAAATAATTTATGTTTCTTTATGTACGATAATAAATTACAGCATAAATAAGGCAGATAAAAACAAGCAGCATTACAGACAATTATCACTACTGCAGATAAATTTATATTTTAAGTTAAAACTTTCTATCAAATGTATTGTAGAAAAAACAAAATTTATGAGGGTGATTCAATTTAAAAGAAAAATTTGTGTTTAATTTTAACCAATAATATATACAAAATATATATATCACTTTTAAATGTATTTTCCTTGACTGCAATACACCTATTTGATCATCGTCATAGTTTTTCAAATTCCAGTCCCAAGGAAGCTTTTTTGCAGCATCTAAAAACATTTCTTAGCAGCTATCATAATTGACAAGTTTTCAGCCTTTAAAAAATTCCTTCACAGATTTAAGTAAATGATAATCAAACTGTAAGAGGAAGAACATCACAAATGAACAGGAGTTGCCATCGTTAATGTAGAAATTTGAAAACAGGCAAAGTATAAGAAAGAATTAATTATTTTTTAACTTTTCAACAACAATAGATTGCCGACTTCATTTTTCATTCAACATGATCAACTAATACAGTGCATTGATATTTTCTAAAATGATTTTTTTTTAATATGATTTTAATAAAAATCCCTGAATACTTTAATACTCTTTAGATACTCATGATTTTTTTATTACGGAAATTGCTTTCACTTTTCTTTGATAAAATTTACGTTTACCTTCACCAGAAATTTCTCATACGATTTGTAGCACAAGATTGGTACTTCTTGCTCAAAATTGTTACAGTTAACTGACTAATGTAATAGAAGTGGAATTGGGTCAGTACAATTTTAAATTTTAAGATTTTTAATGATCAGAAACATTATATCACAGATTTTTTACAATTTAGAGGTAAATAAAATTATCGATTATATTTAAACCATCTATGCCTATTTAAAGAGAAATAAAAAATTCTAATTTTTAAAAAATTATTTTTCATTTTAGAACTAGATAAAGATATTAATCTTTATCTCTTCCATATACTAAGTAACTTAACGGTTATTAGAAATATGCTACTATTGATCAAAGAGTTGCATTTTTAACACACTACAAATATTAAATTCTCACATATATATTTCAAGTTGTTGACAAATCAAATCATATTAAAAAAATTATTAACAAAAATTATGATGCATTAATATGCATTCACATCCTAACACACAAGACAAATACAAAATCTCACCTGGAATTTTCATTAATAATAATTAATCACAAACTTTCTGTTCTAAATTAATAACAGGTCAATTTTGATCTTACCTTTAAACATTACTTTTACATATGCAATTTTATAATTTTTTTCTACAAAAGTCAAAATTTTAAGAACTTTAACAATAACATTTGCCAAAAATTCCTGATGATTATAATGAAGGAACGTACAATTTTTTTGTCAGTGAAATACAGAAGTTAAAACTAGAAGATTAAATACTTATTAAAAAAAAATAGCAGAAATGTAATTACTGGGAAAAACTTTAATATTTAAGATTTCAAAACAATAAAGCGAGAGAATGAATGTCGAATTGTATATAATATCTTGTTATATTTAAACTCAACCCAGTAGCTTATGAAAATCATTTAATGAATTATGTGAGTTTCATAATACTGTGTCATCTACAATCTGACTATTTGGTTCAAAAGACACAAGGTCCATAAGAAACTATTTAAGTATACGTAATTAAAATTTTGCAACAAGCTAACAGAATTTAAATTTAATTCAAACATACACATCAAGAAAAATGAAATAATCATATTCCTCAGAGATACAATTTAACATTACTTAACCTACAACAGAATGATGTAAAAAATTTAACGCAAAATGTGCAACAACATGAAAATAAGTATTGGCTTTTTAACAGCAAGTAATTTATAATCTTAATAACAAGATACCATTTTTCTGCTATCGTAATAACTAAATATTGTACTACTCATGAATCTTATAAAAAAGTACAACCAATTTCATAATGTAAGTAATGAAAATACTGACTGATTGTAGGTGTGTCTCCATTAGCATCATCTTTCACAATTGGTTCCACAGCTTCATTACTGCATGGTTTCTGGACAAGCTTATGGCACTTCTTATGAACCAACAATTTGCACTGGATACACTTGAATCCTTGTCGACCAAGCCCCCATATTCTATCTTGACAAAAGGCACAAAACGCACGCTGAAACATTACAATACAAATTATAAAAAAACAAAAAAATTTAAAAAGCTTATGCATTTACACCATCACTTCCATTTAACTTATTATTAAGACAACTTATAAAAATAATTGTGAAATGCATGAATTTATCAAACGCTAATTAAACATACTGTATTTCAAGAACTATTTTTTAATTATAAAAGAAAAAACTCTCACCAATAAAATGAAAATATTGTAAACAGAAGATATCATATAAGTGCTTGTTTCTAGGCTGGTTAGCATGGCAATAAAATACTAAATGAAAAACAGAGAACAAGAATAAGGTTGTCTCCCTCAAGGTACCAAATAAAACATTCTAGTTTTACATCAATCTACCGCACCATTTTTTTTTTTTTTTTTATGTAAAAAGTAATTTTCTTTCTTTGTAAATAATTTGGATTTATTTTAAATCTAAACATGTAAATATAAATCTAATAAACACAAATTTCTATAAAAACATAACATACAGCTATGTTTTCCTGTACACAATAGTTATACTTGTAATCAATATTTTAGTAATTAACAGCACAATTTCCCTTGTCTGTTACACTTAAAGAATTAGACCAGATTATTAATAGTGTAATGAGTGGACATTAGGAGTTATCAGAGTATTACTCTGATAACGGCTATTAGTGAAATCAGTTGTAAATATTTTTTTAAATATGGGCTGTATAAGTTTACATACTGTTTTTGAGTTTTATAGAAAATCTCTGAATTACAAAAATATAAAAATAATAATAAACTTTATTTTGTAGATAAGTACAGAATAAATATGAATCAATTTAAAATTGGATACTAGAAACATTTGAAATTAAAAACAACATTCTAATTTTATAATTAAGGTAAAAAAATAATAAAAAAAAGTTAAAAACAAACGATTTAAAAAAAAAAATCCATGTCTTGCATAAACTTATTAACATACTTTGGATAAAACCAAAGTATTGTTTTTTTTAATGTATTGCAGATATAGTATAATACATGTTTGTTTCCCATAAAAATGAATCATTTTCCCATAATTACAATATTCAATAACCCCGAATAAGAGATTATTCAGAATAATTAGTAATAATATCATGAGACTAAGAAAATAAGTTTCTACTAAAAATGTAACAAAATTATTCTTATCTTACCAAAAATTCAAACAATAATTTCACCAAGGAGTACACAGTACTGAAACTGAAATATAAATACCAAGCAGATATAATCATTTTTCAATTTATTCACAATATATCGGATAACAAAAAGAAGAGGCTTTTTCTCTGTATTTGACTTGCATGTGAAGAACTCTCCTCTACTACCACTCCTTCCCACTACTACATACAATATGGAGTCAACTGTATCTCAAAATTAAAAAAAAAAAATTATTTGTTTTGGACTGACCAAATTTAGAGTTTAATACTGATCAGCAGACAGTTACATCTCACTTACTGTCATGTGACAGTCACTTACAAACACTCTCAGAATTTGCACAAATTTCCCTTACAAACTGATAACAGCACTAAACACAAAGTGTATTGAAATACTATACTCTCACAACTAGCCTTTCAGTAAAGTATACTATAAACATCAATGAGTTATAAAGCATGAGAAATGATAACGAAGTTAATGAGCACTTTGTGAGATCAAAAATATTATATTAACATTCAATGATATTGCCAGGTTCCAATACCTGAAGGTAGTTTTTCAAAATATCAATAGATAATTTTTTTATTTGTTTAGAGAAAATTTTAGTATATATTATTTTTATAATGGTTAATTAAGCACTTTAAAATATTGATACATCGTAGTTAATAAAATAAACCAAAAAAAATCCACGTCCTAAAAAGGGTGAAAAGAATAGCTGTAACCAGAAAAAATTTGCAGAACATTTTGACCTGAAAAGTATGAACTTAGAACAGAAATAACATCGCATTTTTCTCTGATATACTTGAACAATATTCCTTCATAAGTTTATATTTTTATTTTTTCATATTACAATCTTTTAAATAATTTTTAATTATATTTTTATGAACTGTATTTTGTTCTTATACAAAATATTTAAGACAATAAGAATAAAGAGTAGAAACATTCCTAATATTAAATTGCACATCTGTGACATGGAAATACACAAATGTTTATACTCATTACAAATGCAACAAATAATTTTATGTGATTAATAAATAAACAGCAAATATTTGGGATCAACTTCAGGTTTTTTTTTTTTAACTTTATTGTGGAAACATTGAAGAACACATATGAATAAATATACAATTTACTTCTGAGATCAGTTAAAAAGTAAAAATGTTTTAAAAAATATAAATTTTATAGGAAAAAAGTTTAAATGTATGCAAATTCAATTTAGCAGCAGTTTGATAATAGATGAATAACAAACAAATTTTGCTGACTACTACATTTATTGAATGCTCCATTCAGTTAATGGAAACGCTCTGGCTAACATAACCCAGTTCAATATTTAACTTTTTCATTAGTGTGCACTTGAAAAAATTACACTTTTAAACAAATCTTTGAAACTACTACAAATCAAAAATTTATTAAAATAACAGCTAAAATAACTTAAAACACAAATACAACTAGTTTACATTAATCTGAATGTACTATATCCAATAAAAAAAGCTGTTTAAAATTTTAACTACCAAATCTGTTCTGAAAATATCAGGAATATCATAAAATAAATAAGATAAACTCTGAATAAATAAGGCAGTGGTTAATCACTGCGAACATATAAATGAAAATATACAAATATTTATTTATATTGTTAATGTATATTTTGTACAGAAGTAAATATATTTGTTTACTTACTTACATGTCAAGAATAATCTTAGAAATAATTGAAATTATTCAAAAACTTCTTTTTCTGATGTGTCAATCATCTTCTCAAATGAAATAGATCAATAAGATAAACCCTCCTTAGCTCTTCCATCTGATATCACCTCTTTGGTATCTTTGTTTTATGATAATATAATAAATATAAAAATAAATATTGAAGTCTAGTTTTGAAAAAATATAATATTATATCTATGTAACTACGATCTGATTCTTTGAATTTAAAAAAGTGATTAGCATTTATGAAGGCTAAAGTTTTTTGAAATTTAAACAAATTAGAACAAAAAATAAAATTAAAAAAAATAATTTAACATGAAAACTATATTAATTATTTGTACAATTTTTATTTATTTGTGGAAAAATTTTAAAAATTCCACTTACAGTTTACAGATAAAAATTGTCTGATATAAAGACTAATACATATTTGTCAAGACAGCTTGTTTAATCAACACTGAACAGCAAAAATACAATTTTTTTAAAAGAGATTACACAAAATATGTTTTTATTTTTAAAGTTAGAACAAATAAATGCCAAATTTTCCAACATTCAAAAATTACAAGCAGCCATAAAGATTTTTTAAATTTTCAAGCAAATTTTCAATTTAAAATTGAGTTAATTAATTAACTTTACAATTAATTTTTTACATCAGTAATTTAAGAAAAACATTGAACCCTGTCACCATCTTCATCTTACCAAAGACAACAACCATCGTGATGTTATAATGCAATACACCAGGATACCATATATACAAACTAATGTTTCAATTTAAGTTTAACAAGAGATTTTTGTTTTGATGCTCAGGAAAATTTTCCTGAAGGCAAATTAAGCATCAATTGTTCTATCGCACAGAGCAGTTATAGATACTTTACAAAAACTGTTTAATGTTAAAATGTATTATAAAATCAAAAAGAAAAACAATTGTATTGTGCTCCCCTACACATAACATTGTGTGCATAATATAATCCCATCAGTGAAAACAGAGCCATTTCTGTTGACCAAAGTAAGAAATTTCTGGAAGTTTTATTAAAACATAAATTCCCAAGAGATCAAACTGATTTCACTTGCAAAAAATCAAATCGTTTTTCTTTGAAGCATTTTAATAAAAACTGAGCTTGTCTGTCACCATTATTAAATATTTAATAGACCTACAAATGTTCCCTTTTGAAATAACAGATTACATTAAATAAAATACAAACAGAATTTTTATCAGTATCATCATCTATTGGGGCTTCCTCAGAAAGCAAGTTTTTAACTTCTGAATATGGGTTTTTTTGGCACCTATAAATATGAATCATGTTGACCGATATTAAGTAAATATTTTAATTTATTCATGTGTTTGTATTTACGAACATGCTATCTTTGCTTAAAAATTAAATTGTAATTATTTTCTGAAAGAAATACTCGTAAATATCCGTTTTTATCAAACCCGACTAACTGTTTTCGTATTTCTAAATACAATAACATAAGATGTCTCAATACAATACCATAAGAAAGTAACTTATTATGCCTTTATTGTCATATAAATTAACAACAATCCATTTAAAACATTTGTTTCCCAAGTGAGTGATAACGCTCTTTTGTGGGTGCTGGAGGCCTTCAGTGGGTGGTAGAAGGCCCACAGAAAATTGAGGGTGTACAGGCCGTCTAGAAAGGTGATGGCTGATTTTAAAAAAAGGCAAAAATTATGTTTTCCTGATATTTGAAATTAAAAGTAAAGTAAAATGTAACTTTCAACTAAGAAATAGAATATCCCAGATTTAAAAACAATAACTGCAATTGCTGTTTTTAAGAATGCATCTTAAAAACAGCAACTGCAATTATTATTTTTAAGATGGTAAGTTTAAAAACTGGGAGCGCTAGAAAATTTTTCATTCTCAATGTGGGTGGTGGGCGAAAAAGTTTGAAATCAATTATTTAAAAGTTCTTCCTACCACTTTTTTTAAAAACAAAATTAAAATAATTTCATTACAGAAAAATATTATTCGATGAGTTTTCTGTATTTCCGTTTAACGTGTACTACGAATTATATGTGTTTCAATTTATTATGCTGCCTTCTAAATTAATTTTTATTTTGCGTCTACTTTATTAAACAGGATTTTCACCTTACATTACTAAAAAACTTAATTTTTGTTATGAAAGAGCGGGCATCAACAGCTACGGGCATGGCCTGGTGGAAATTGGTAGCCTATGAAAAGACGCTCTGCGTGATCGGTATTCTAACCCGGGACCTTCGGCACGAAATGCCGAGACACTATCCACTTAGCCAAGAAATCCGCTCACTACTATATTATTTCATGTATTTACAATTTTTAATTATTTAAGTAGAATTTAATCGCCCCTATTTTTTATTTGATAACTAATTCTGCATTTCATGATACTGCTCTGATGAGGATTTAACAGTTTCGTAGATCCATTCCGGCAAATGCTAGAGCAGTTCATTTTTATCTTTATATAGGGAATAGCATACCTACCCGTTCGATATAAGTAACGATCAGAATAAAATACTTTTTAGTTTTAATTAAAATTGTTAAAAAGATGTTTTTAAAATTATATAGTTATATGCAATAAAAATTAAAATCCGGGAATTAATTATTTTTGATGATTTATTGATCTAAGGGAAAAACAGATTCGAACAACAGGTATATGCATATTATACAATCTTTTCGTGTTTCAGCGTTTCAATAAAGCTAAAGGAAAGACCCTGGAATTTTAAACTTTTGAAGGAAAAATCTCGTCATAATTTTTACCGAGAGATCCATCAGATATAAAGGTAATATAAATATGTTGTATTTTTCACTTAATATATTTATGAAATGAAATCTATAAGAAGCAAAGTATAAAAATTACTTTCTTAGTAATACTGTATGACGATAATATTTTTATTTTAAAGAATTTACTCATTTAAAATTTTTCTGTTCCTGCATAAATATTTTTAATTCCTTTTATAGCTTTTAACTTTCTTTTATTAACGTTTTTACAAAGAATATTTATACGTTTAATTACTTAAACATAATTTACAATTTAATTAATCAATTTTTTGTTCAATTTTCAAAAAATCTTTTAATTAGGCAAATAAGAAGAAAATAAATACCATTGAACAGTAATTAATTTATTTTACAGCTGTGGATAATGAATTCCGTACCGCATATTATGCGTGCGGAAAATATAACTGAACGACCTGTAACTAATATTAAATAGTTGCCCACTATGTATCAATAAGTAAACATGACATATTACTTATTTACCAAATACCATTTCATACATTTACTCAAACTTTTACTTGGTTATCGTATATTCTTAATAGTAAGAAAGGAGTTATTACAGAACATTAATGAGTCACGGGTTGTATTTACAACGAATATTTTCGTATGTAATTCGAATTAGAAATTCCTTATCACTACAAAAACACTCCTATTCTACGCACCATCACGTTCTTTTTTCAAAATATTCTTCCCAAAACGCAAAGTTTACCGAGGCATAATCGATATGAATTTTTTAAATAAAAAATTCTTAACACGAACACGATAAGCAGGCGTTTAAAAGAACCGATTCTACACGTGTATCAAAATTTCTCATAGTTCTGTAAGATAATAAATAACAGTCGGAATCGCAAAAACCTTTATGAAATAATTGTAATACTTTTTTATTTAGGCGATGTTTAAAGTTACACTATAGATATGAAAATTAGTTGATACAAATAGCACCATCTCTCGAACAAGGTCCCGGGTTCGAATCCCGGTGAGGCATGGCATTTTCACACACGCTGCAATTCATTCATCTCATCCTCTGAAGATATACCTTAACAATGATTCCGGAGGTTAAACAAGAAAAAAAAAATCTCTCAGATAACCAAGGAATTATGTAGTACGATGTCTAACGAGTATGTGCACATAATTTCATCACGTTTTGTCACTCCAGTCTCGTGTTATATTTGGTCACGTACGTTGTATTTATGTGACCTTGTGCGAGCTCGCGACATGGAACAGAGAAGCGCTATAAAATTTTGTGTTCGACTTCAAAAATCTTTCGTTGAAACTTATTCTATGATACAGCAAGCCGATACACCGTCAGCAAGTATTGAGTAGTTTAGTTTAATATTCAGTAGTAAGTAATAATTAATTTCTAATCTCTACTATTAGTTTCGACCAAACTGATAAGGAAAATGCATACAGATAAAACAGAAATAGAAAATGTTTTCTGTCATACTAACTGTAAGAAAATATGATCCAAATTTGCTATTGTACTGGTGGCACAATTTTAATAGTAGATCAAGTTTTATTTTTAATATCTAATCAATGAAATATCAAAAATTAAAATAGCTGCATTAGAAACAGACCCGTTTTTAGGGGTACATGCATCTAATTAACCTCTCAACTAAGGTAATTCAGTAAATATTACTGAATTACCATCTATCATCATATCATGGATTAATATACTCTCGTGTTCAATACTTCTTACTGATTTGGGGTTCAACATATAAATAAACTTTAGAAATGGTTTGTAGCCATTAGATAGTAGTAGAGGTAAGGAAATACAAAAATTTGTAAGTAATTTTTAAATTTACCTAAATTAATAACAGTTGATTTACAATTTATCTATGAAGTCACAACAATATATATGAAATTATAAAACAGGAACTGAAACGAAAATATTTGTATAAGTTTTAAGCTATTCTTAATCTAATTTACTTTTACTCACTATACTCTCAGTTCTCGGTAACTAGGGAATGATGTAAGAGTGTATATATAAGTATGATAAAAAGATAAATGTTGTTAGAATAAAAGGTTTTTTAAAGAAAAAATAGTTACATATTTTTTACAATTAAATTAGAACAATAAAATTTAATAATTACCCTATTGAACCTCTTCGCCTGGAAGATATGACCATTGACTCTATACAACTTCCTCCATCTTCGAGCTCCCCTTCGATAAATGCTACCTACAAAATAAAAAAAAAAATCCTGTTAATTTTTATTTAAATATACAGTAATGGATACACAAATACTCATTGGATATATACGAGTTATATATATATATATATATATATATAAACAAAAACCAACTATGGATATGGGTCTTGAAAGTATTGACTTTAGAAACATTATATATGAGAGCTCCCCGTCACAGCTTTGCCTGTTCTATATGGTTTCCCATTGCAGTCAATTTTTTTATTTTATATTTTTTAGTCAAGTAACCAGAGGCACGTGCAGCCAGTCACACATACAGTAACAGTGGCAGTGGCTGTGATTTTAGAGCCACAGCACCATATACCATTGCACCCCTTTAAAAATTGAAATTAAAAGTAATCCGAAAATGGTTTTTGAACAGTATTTGCAAGCCCAAATCTACTGAATATCTCATTTACTACCGCCAGAATTGGAAAAATTTACAATGACTGTCCAAACCTTTTTTTACCTTTCTTCATCACCTTTCAAGGATGAATTTCAAAATCTAGAAACTGGTTTATTGACAAGAAAATTACACTCACCAAAAATCAGGTTGATTTCTTCTTCATTTGTTACCGAGAAATTAAACAAATAACAGGGATTAAAAAAAATTAAAAAATCCATTTTAACTCTTGAAACTCGGAATTTCAGAAAAAAATCTGGAAATTAGTTTTTAGATATTCACATCATTCAGTTCAAACCCAGCTCATACACTGAGACATTCACAGTTAACTCATTTAAGTTTGTGCTTCAACCAGCAAATTTTATATATATATATATATATATATATGTTAAAATATCTTTAAAAATGTGTGTGTGTCTACATGTATATATATATATACATGCACACACACACATTTTTAGAGATGAAATATAGCCTAAAACATGTATTGCTTGTACTTGCCAAGATGAAGTATATAGAAAAACCCATCTAAAAAATTTGGTTTTGATTAATCGAGTAGTAGTTTTTTTTTTTATCCCAAACAAACACCGACACCCTCTATATATAATAGTATAGGTTACAATAGCTAAGATGAAAATAAATATTACAGTATAATTTAGTCACAATGTCTAGTAGTAATGTGAAAAATGTTTAATTAATAAGAAATTTATTTTTAAAAAAACTGTGATTTTTCTTATTTAAAATGAACAGGTTGAGTTAAACAATATTACCATCATATACAATGTTATGCAAATGAAAAACATACAATTACTATTACACATCAACTGAAATATGAAAATACGAAGTACGTTTTCATTTTCAAAAGCATAAATAATATGTATACATTTCAACATGCATGGAATTCTTGCAAACAGAATACTATCTAAGGTAAATGAGCATAAGATGGTTACTGAAAACAAATATATTAATCAACTGTTTCACATGTACAAATGAGTACATACAGAAACAACAATCTGTAAACTTTCATTGACATAAAATATATTTTCAAAGAAGAATTTCACAATGTTTTGATGAACTTCCATTGTTTATTAACTTAATCAAATGAATAATGAATGAAATGAAAAATTTAAAAAAAAAATGCTAAGCTACATGTCAATCAACACAAGACTTATATATCTACAGTGTCATCATTTCTACAGAGATACTAATAAATATGAATTAAAAAAAGAAAACATAATTCATACAATTTTTAGCAAAAGTAATCTTTTAATGGTTCAGAGTTTATTATAAGGTAGTACTATTTTTCAAGAAAGATAAACGTAAACACATCTTGTTAATAAAAACAAGATGTGTACCAGGAGGCGAATCGTGGCAACGTGTAGGACCAGGGAGGCAGCCCAATTGTGGACCTTGGTCTGGGGCACATGCAAGAGTACCCTGGGTCGGAGTACTTCCGAGGACGCATGGGGGCCCCTTGAGAGTTCAGAGGGTCGCGCACGGGGGAGATGGGCCGGGTGTGTGCAACACGCATCCGACTCTCGGTAGGGATAAGTGTTAGGCATGGGATGGGTAGCTCCTCTGAGGAGGAGCATTTCGGTTCTCCACAAGTGGAGGAGCGGGTGCTTGAAGAATCAGGGGAGACCCCGATGGGGGGGTTCTTAAGGAACCCCAAGACAGGGAGGGGGAAGACAGCAGGGTAATCTGCTGCCATGACACTCCGCGTCGACCGAGTTATGCCTAACGGCGGGTCCAGTTCCCCCGGCGGTGTTTAAAAAAAAAAATAAAATAATTGCAATAATTACTGAATTTATTATTTAAATACTTAAAACATTATTACTGTATTAATTATTAGTAAGGTTAGTGAGTGTAGGGTATGTTTGATTAAATTATGTTTATAAAATAAATAAATAAAAAGGGTTATAAAAATGGTAATATAATGGTATTATTGGGTAATATTAACTAAAACTCAAAAGTTAGCAATTAGTCAATGGATTAATACATAAGTACTGAAAAATCTTATTTAAAAAATGACTGACTGCTTACGATAATATGCTGAATATTGCTAAAATTGAAAAAATAAAAAACTGATATTGGAATGAAAATTAATTAAATTAATACTACAAAAAATTGATAAAATCATATTAAATAACAGAATACAAAGTTCCCAGGTAAGATAATAAACTCTATTTTTACAATCTGATGGTTCTGCAACACTTCAGCATCAGTGAAATGTTCTAGAAATCAAAGGCTGAGAGAAGTTAATAAAAAGGCGACAGCCAAAGCTATATTTGCAAAAAAAATCAGTTCTTATCAATTAACATT
Organism: Zanna intricata; assembly: GCA_010016005.3. NCBI lineage: Eukaryota > Metazoa > Arthropoda > Insecta > Hemiptera > Fulgoridae > Zanna > Zanna intricata. The sequence goes on from JAAAKQ030057701.1 coordinate 51,252, forward strand.
AAATAATCAGATTCATTAATTAATCTTACATTTTATAGTGACTACTGACGACAGCATCAATAGTCACTAAAAATGTATTAAAACGAGAAAATAGCATACAAGTTACAATTATAAAAGAAGGCAAGAGAAATATAAATTTTCTAGAGTATTAATCAAGACAATTAATACAAAAGGCAATTGTTATCAAACAATAAACAAATACAATAATTCCATTCTATCTGAACCACTATATATATCATATAATCATCATCAAAATATTTATTAAAGAAATTAAAACTCATTTAAATGAAAATAATTACAATGAACAATATATGAAAATAATAGAAAATAAATTAGCAAAGAATGCACGAAGAAATAATCACAAGTCTAATAATTGAGAAATAGTACAAGTCAAGATTTTTATAAATTAATAAGTCATCTAAAATATTAAATTAAAGTAAAACAGTGTGGGAATAAAAGTAAACTGTATTAAAATTGTATATAAAAAAGGAAAATTTCTTACAAATAAAATATACCACATAAATATCTTTCATGCTCTAATTATACACTGGACAAATTGAGCCACTGTCAGCTTCAAAAATTTTATTCGAAAGTGCAGTATCATATTAAATTATAAAAGTTAGGAGTAAAAGTTTTCTTACAAAGTAAAACTGAGGTTTTTCATCATTTTCAACCACATAGTATTCAAGCTTAAAATAAGTTATTTTAAGCTTCTGTTGTTCAGGCTATCGATGATTAATTAGTTAGTACTTATTCAAGGTATATCAATCATTAATTATTTGGCACCTTTAACAACTACTGAAAGGCCTGCTACTCTCTTTTACTAATTATTCTTTAATCTGACCTGTTCATACATACACACCCATTATAATTAAAGAAATATAAAAATATTCATAGCTAAAAACTTCTCAAAAACATGCGACCCTTTCCTACCAATGTCAAAGAGTAGGTTATTACACCAATCCAGTAACATGTAATACCCAAGATATGTTCTATAAAACTATTCACTTTAATTCATCATCTATTGCTGTATATTACTTGTTTATGCTCTAAGACTACACACTCTATGGAGCTTCCACTGAGTGTTAAAAAATAAAATTAGAAAATGAATAAACTGTAAAAACCAGTGTGACAAAAATACCATATGACTAATCTGGCAGAACAAGATTTTACCATTTACAAATATAATCAAAATCATTTAAAAAAAAAAAGAACTGTCAAGATTAGATTTTCTTTGATACAAAGATCAAAGGTTAAACGTTTTGATAAAAGTAGCTAAAACATAAGATCTGAGTATTTAGAGGAAGGCATTACATAACAGTAACATCATGCTGTTTAAATGCATAAATTGAAATTAAAAGTTTGAATATCACAGAATGTAATTATGCAAATAATGTTTGTTCTTTTTTAACATATAATGAAGTTGTTAGAATAGTTAATTTTCATTTGAAGTTATCATCTCTACAATAACAATAACATCTCTACTTAAGGTAGTAAAGTATTTGCAACAAAAAATTTGTTCTGAAGTGGTAATGGCTTCAGATTGTAACTTACTAAGCTGTTGGTTTGCACAGAATAATCCTTTTAACAGTGTTTAGAGACTTAGACTAACTACTCCTGCTTTACATTTTATACCAATTCCCATGTGTACTAACTCATCTATACTTAGCTAAGCTAAAAAAATAATTTCAAAAGAAAGTAGTATGGTAAGAAAAAAATTATAAGAAGTGACACACACTTACAATTTAAAAAAGTTATTGATTAGATACAATTCTGTGATTTTTATTGAAGCACATGATGCATAAAAGAACTGTGCAGTCCATTAGTGTACGAGGGCTGTCCGTAAAATAAGGTCTTCAATTTCTTTTCACAAAGAAAAACATGTATATTTGCAATGTACATCATATTGTATCATATACATATTTTTATCATACATCGTTGGAAAGCTTGGACTTTCTACTATTTTTCTATATAATCCCCATTGCGATCGATACATTTTTGCATGCGTGTAGCATTTTTCATTTATCCGTGTCATAGAACTCACCCGCCGCAGTCCGCAGGTAGCGTACATCTTTCAACTCCTTGTCGGTCCTGAAATTCGTTCCACCCAGGTGTGACTTCAACGCAGGAAAGAGATTATAATCACTTGAGGCTAGATCCGAGCTCTAGGGGGTGTGTGACATTATCCCATCCAAATTGGTTGATGAGGTCGGTTGTTGTACAGGCGGCATGGAGACGAGCGTTGTCCTGATGAAAACGGACTGCCTTCGTCAGCATGCTGCTTCTTTTGCTCTGAATTGCACGCCTAAGGTTTTTTAAAGTCTGACAGTAGCGATCAGCGATAATTGTTCCCGGTAGGCATGAACTCGCACTTATACTCTCTACTTTTACAATCATTTCGTTCGAAACCGATGGATGTCCGGCACGCTGTTCATCATGGACATCGTAGGTCCGTTTTTAAACTTTTTGCACCATTTTCGCACGTTTTTGACGTCGATATATTTGACGTAACTGACGATGAATTTCTTTAGGCGTAGTGTCCTTAGGATACTACAAAAAACGAACCACATAACATAACTCGCATTTGAGTTGGCGGTAGGGGCGAGTGCGTGAACAGCTGCCAAAGAAAGACTAAGCAACCCAGACATCTGGCAGTGGTGAGGATTTGTAAGCGGAAAAGGTTCAAGCTACACACCACTGTTGCCGGATCTTACGTTAAAGCGTTCCTCGCGACTCCAGCGCCTTGGAAGCCTTATTTTACAACCCAGAAAAAAAATCAAACTCAATAGTGCATTCAATATTAAATTATTTTAAGCAAGGATACAGTAAATGCCTGGAAACAATAACTACCTTTTGACCAGATGAGTCAGAACCACACCTGGATTGTGATAAAGAGAAACCATTGAGCTCATTCTTTACAACGGAAAAAGAATAGAATAAGAAATAATATAAATAAAAAAAAGAAGCAATTTACTTTTTGAACTCTGACTATTAAATAAGAGAACCATCACCCATATAATACAAAATACAAGTGACCAAATAACTATTAACTATTAACTGTTGTGAGTGAGCTGATACACAAGACTCATCACTCACTACAATAGAAAAGTCATTCCCAAGAAGAACAGTCTATATGCTATGTTTATTAACAAAAATGAAAAACAAAGCAGTTTTCTGTTATGTTCTTTATTGAGCTATGCATTCTGCTGCAAAATAACATGCTAACTCTCTGAAAAGGAGGTGATATTCAGTCCTACACAATCAATATCTTTGCTCTGTTCACTGTATAGATTTGCTGTCTAATGAATATCAATATACTTAGAGAAACCAACTCTGGCTACTACTACTTGTATTTCAGATATTTCACTATCATGTACAGACTAGTGATGCACAAGTAGATCCAGTCCACCAACCCTTCTTAAAAGACAAATGTGCAATATATTCTGTAAAAAATTTCATGAAAAAGTTTTTCCTAATTCCTACTTTAAATGAAATACAAACAAAAAACTGTAAATATCTACTATTAGATGCTCTAAAATGCCATCAGAATTCAATTACTCACTCAAGAATAACTGTAGTAAAAATTAATTTTGATGATTTAAAATCAGGTTATTATTAGCTTCTTTCCATTATAATATGGTCTAACATGTGTTATTGTTAACCATTAAGTTTAACAATTTAGTGCCCACGGCCATCCTTAATTTTTATAATTTTAATTTGTTTTGATTTGCAAGTATGTACAGGATTTTCTGTTTTATTAATTAACAAAATCTGTTACTAATTTATTAATATATGGCTGGCATTGTTATCAATTTTGAAAACAATGTATAATCTGCTATACATTAACATTATAATAATATAATTAAGTTACTGAGGCCTGAGAACTGACCCCGGGAGAGCTTCAGCTCAGGCAGTTGGGAATGTGATCCACTGATGCATCCATAAATGAATCAGGCAAGAAGTTTCCTTCTAGCATCTACACACTCCAACCCTTTTTTTTTTCTTTATCTGTTTAGCCTCCGGAACTACCGTAACGTATTACTTCAAAGGATGAATGAGGATGATGTGCATGAATGTGAATGACGTGTAGTCTTGTACAATCTCAGGTCGATCACTCCTGAGACGTGTGGTTAATTGAAACCCAACCACCAAAGAACACTGGTATCCACGATCTAATATTCAACCATCTACACTCTAACTTAAAATATCTAATATGCACGCAATGTGTTGCCCCTCTTAAACCTTGGGAAAGGTATGAGTATTCAACCCCCTACAAACTGGATTAGAGACCAAATTCAATTCTCAATATTTCCTCACAACCTAATAGTTTTAACATCTAAGATATCTCAAGGGTAGGGATTTATAAATGATATGAATCATAAAATGAATAGTGGAACTAAACTTTCACAAGGCTTAAAGTTGTTAGATGTATTAAGAAGAAAATCCCTTCACCAAACTCCTGTCATTGCACTGATCTCCTACAAAAGGTATTGTTGATTCAGAGACAAAATAGCCTTGAAAGTAATTGTATTCACATAATCATAAAATACCGTTAATAATATATGAGATTTGGAAAATGGAAAATTAGGAATCTGTCAGGAAAGGCAGAAAAAATGAAGTTCTATACATTAAATGGACTAGGTGTTAGAGAAAATGAGAAAAAAGGAGTGGGTGAAAATAATTTGGACAAAGGTTATGTATTTAGATATGCAGATGCAATGAAGAGAAGAAAGGTAAAAGGTGGAGGGGGAATTGTAGTGGATCCAATTACTAAAATTTTGGTTAGAGACTAGAAAGCTGCCAATTCTAGAATAATACAATTGGATTTAGACCTGTCAGAGAAATTACAACCTCACAAATATATGGTCCAATTGACGATGCTCTGATCAAACAGAAGGATGGATTGATTTGTACAGGAAATTGTAAGGAAGAAAGCTGTGGGAAAATAAATATTACAAAAAATGGAGAATAAATAAATATACTACTTTTACTATTACTACTTACTTTACTATTCACAAGAATAAGGCATGATGAAACAGTTAGTCATGAGTCCAGTGGCAACCAGGCAAGGAATACCATTAGAATCAATGGTAACAAATGAATTGACTTCTGCATTATCCAAAATATCTTAAATCTTAAGTAGGAATATTTTTTTATTCATAAATATACCCAGAAAATAACCTTTAAGGGATGAGAAGAGATGCAAAGAGTATTTTATAAACTATTTTGTTAATACTTCAGATCTACATATGAGTTGGTGGATTTTTATTTTCAGTTAATGAGAGGGGCAAAATAAGAAATAGATCATAAAATGTTGATCGCAGATTCTAGATTCAGAAGAAGAAAAAGAAAACTATCAAAATAAGTGTCAAACAGGAAAAAAAATAATTAAAAAAATGGAATAGAAGAAAAAATACACATAAAAAAACTATCTTCCTGCACATGAATATCTTGGAACATTTAAGATGGGAAACTAAATAAGAAAGTTAAGAAGATAACTACTAAAGGGGTAAGAGTCTTCTGTGCTATTAAAGTACACTTTTTTGGGAAAAGAACTATATACTACTTTGTAAAATAACTTCGATCGTTGAACTGAACACAGCAATTGGATCCGAGGGTTAGGCAGCTAGAATATGTTAATAAATTGTTAACTATGGAAATTTGTGAGCGGGTGGGTAAACAAATAGCTGAGATGCTGAGAACAAGTACTACGTGAATGGTAAATGACAGGAAAGTAAAACAGCACATAAACGTGAAGGTATCAGAAGAAGATATTCATATGAAGAACATATTGTTCAGCGGGGAAAGGATTGGGGAGATGAAGAGATTGGAGGTGGAAAAAGATGAGCTAGTTTAAACAGACAGAGATTACACCAATGCCATAATGTACACAAATCAGAAGAAAAAAGGTTAAGAAAGTTATTAATTGTTAAATTAAAGGTAAAAATTAATGAATTAACACAATAAAACAAATTAGGAGCACAACTTTTTTTTGGTATCAATAATATTAAATACAAAAAAAAAAAGAAAAGTAGAAAATAGAAAATTATTGTTATGACCAAGACATGTTTTGAACTTTTACGGTAATTCTACAACTCGTATGAAGCCAAATTTCTGAAGTCATCATAAACAACTAACATTAGAAAAATATACGAATCAATTTGTACAGAGTGAACTTTTGAATAAAAAATGAAGCTGAATGTATATAAACTTAACAAGACAAAAAGAAAAGCAAAGAAACTCTAATAGATGTCTGTAACTGAGCATTAGCTTGAGAAATCAATATGTTAATACTAGAACATGCAAACTTTATTAACATTAATATTACCCCATATTACACCATAAATGTCTCATTAATAATATATTATACAACAACAACATGGTCTAATACTGACCAAAACCATTGTCTTTTTAAGCATATTCAAGCTACTATACTAAGAAGAGTTGTAATTGACAAAATTCAATTCTATTTTACAAAATTTATAGATTTTTTAAAAACATCATACATTGTTAATTAAAAATCAATCACAATGGACTTTCATTCACCTTAATTATATTATTAATTATAAGATCTCCCACTTTATACAAGGACAGTTCAGAAAGTATCCTCTATTTGGCAAAAAATAGTAAACCTGCAAAGATAAAAATATTTTATTATATAAAACTTAAAACTTTCCTTTTCCTTTTTCTGTTTAGCCTCCGGAACCACCATAAGGTATTACTACTTCAGAGGATGAATGAGGATGTATGAATATGAATGAAGTGTAGTCTTGTACAGTCTCAAGTCGACCACTCCTGAGAAGTGTGGTTAATTGAAACCCAACCATCAAAAAACACTGGTATCCACGATCTAGTATTCAAATCCATATAAAAATAACTACATCCATATAAAAATAAAATATAAAACTTAAAACTACAGCTTTTTTACTATTTTTCAACATAGTTGCAATTTAAATTCACACATTTGTCATCAAAGAGCTGCGATGCAAGCAGCTACTTCAGGAATTTACAGTCAAATTTTGAAGAAATTTAGGTGAGCCATTCAGAACAAACGTCAAGGTGGCTGTCATCTGGTGCAACACAATGCTTGAACTCAAGAATTCCAATGGGGCATTTTTTATCATCCCCTTACAGCCCAGATTTGGCGTGTGATTTTCATCTCTTCACTCATATGAAGAAATGATTTGCATCGCAGCCATTTGATGATGATGACAACTTCAAAATGCTGTGAAAGGTTGGCTAGATACCCAACTGGCTGGATTTTATGAAGATATTTGTAAATTAATGAAACATTATAACAAATGCTTGAATTTAAATGACAACAATGTTGATAGTTAAAAGTTGTTAAGTTATATACAATAAAATATTTTCTTCTATGCAGGTTTTTTATTTATAGCCAAATGGATGTTACTTTCCAAACTGCCCTTGTATTATCTCCTACTTCTAAATTATTTTTTAAACTGCTTGGATTCTATTTTCTACAACAGAAGATGTCCTGATTTACCACATCTTAAGTGAACTACCTGAAGTAAATACAAGTAAAATGAATTACTACAATGAGTAAAAAATAAGTAAATTTTGAAAATTTCAAAAAAGAGAATTCTTGAGAAATAATTTGACAAGTCATCATTAATTTTGGTTCTGTACATTGCTAAAAATGAAAAAAAAAAAACTGTAGTACATATACCTTATAAGAGGAAAATGAAAATCTATGACAAGAATCACATCCCAACCCCCATAGGGGAAGACACCCACCAAGTGACGATTCCGGTAGCCACAAAACCCCCCCTGTTCCTAGCCCTGAGGGGCTTTACCGGGAGTCGTCTTATTGACCTTCGTACTGATTACATATCTCAGTCATCAG
>JAAAKQ030057702.1:0-34915 GCA_010016005.3 Zanna intricata
ACATCATCCTCATTCATCCTCTGAAGTAATACCTTACGGTAGCTCCGGAGGCTAAACAGATAAAGAGAGAGCAACTAATATTATCCCATTTCTAAAAGTTCTTTAATTGATAAGAGAACGCAGTAATACTGTACCCTCACGTAAACTAATAAATGAATTTAAATTAATTGATTCAAATGTAAATTATAGGCTAATAAATGTCATTTTCAGTATAAGGACTAAATGGACCTAAATGGTTATTAATTAGCTATATTTATTTGTAGCTCTATAACTATTCTGATGATAACGATTTCATTTTTCCATTAACTTTTTAAATTATATTTCATTACTGGAGTTTTTCACTGAAACAATAATAACAAATTTAAAAATATCCTTTCCTGACTAATTCGAATTTACATCCGTGTGAAACCAAAAATTTTTTTTTTTTAATTATGCTTAATATCCAACCGGGTAGTAAGCGCGAAGAATCTATTGTTTTTTTCCTCTCATAATATGGACATTCTTCAACAAAATATTTCCAGCTACAGTAGTAGTATTTATTTAAATTACGAATAGTTGTTTTTAAAAATAAAAATCGGAATACCCTTTAAGTTAAGTTGAATTTAAAAAAATAAAATTTTAATTAAAAGTAAAGTCGCCAGATGATCATTATTAAGGATTATTTATTGCATATTGCCCACTTTAACGTGGAGATACACTCAGACTTTTATTTATAAATATTACTACTTCAGCAACGTAATATTGAATGTTAAACAGAGTATCACGAAGTTTCCCGGAACTTTCAAAGCCTATTTTACTCGTGAAATTTATTAAAAATGAAAATAAATAAATAAATAAAAGTGAAAATAATGTAAAAAGTTCATATAAAAATATGTCCTAAAATGCTTCGTTTACGAATCCGGCTAGTAAAAGAATTCGCTCGGATTTCAGCTATCGCGGTGAAATGAGGTCGTACTGAAATTTTTAGAACGTTAATTAAGGGGCGTAATTAATTAGTGATTTCTCATAGTTTTTGACCTGAAAAATTGAATAAATAGATCCCAGAAATGTATCTACAACAGTTTTTGAGAAATCTGGGGTGAAAACCAGTACATCGGGGTAAAAACCTATGTTTTTTATGTTTGACTTACAATAATTAATTCAGAACAAAATGATGTAAGAGAGGTTAATAAATGAAAGAAAATTTAGAAATACGAATAATTTTCACAAGTAGAATAGGTTATGAAAGTCTCAATACAAATTTGTGTTTCACTCTACATTTTTTTTTGAACACCGCCGGGGCAACTGAACCCACCGTTAGGCATAACTCAGTCGCCGCGGAGTGTCGTGGCAACAGATTACCCTGCCCCCTCCCTGTCTTCGGGTCCCTTAAGAACCCCCCCATCGAAGTCTCCCCTGATTCTTCAAGGTACCCGATTCTTCGCTTGTGGAGAACCGAAATGTCCCTCCTCAGAGGAGCTACCCATCCCGTCCCTAACACCTATCCCTACCGAGAGTCGGATGCGCGTTGCACACACCCGGCTCTTCTCCGCCGTGCGCGACCATCTGAACCCTCGAGGGGCCCCATGCGTCCTCTATATTACATTCATATTTTCTTACTCACTTACAATCCGGTTTTTAATTGAAAAAATAATACTAGTTACTTGAAAATGTGGTTAATACGCGGAAAAGCGTTAACACTAAATCTGTTTATGAGAAATTTGATATTTTTTATAGATATCTACTACACACATTTTATCTTAATTTAACTCGCCTAATATTAAGGTCGATATGGTTTGTGTGGGACTATTAAGGGACTTAGATTGGGCCAGGCTGTGAACTTGAATGACATTTCTTCGTTTATTATTAATGGTGTTAAGATATTGTCAAACGCCAGTTAACAATTATCTGTGCTTGATCACTGCAAACTATAAGATTATATTGACAGAGTAGTCGCTTGGGTACCCAAAAATAAAACGCCACTAAATCTCGGCACAACGATTGTTGGAACCTTTTCCAATAAGACGAAACATTTTGTTTTTAATTCTAAGGTAATACACCTTTCGTAGAAAAAAATTATTAAAATCCTCGGCGTACTTTTTGATTCGGAACCTTCTCTTCATAGAGCACGTGCTCTTAATTGAGTTGTTTAATTGTAAGCAACTTTGAGAATATCAGTAGTTGCTCTTTGCAGTAAAAATTTTTGTTAGAACTCATCTTTTGTTTCCATCACTAATGTAGAACAGAGAAAGAGCTTGCACGTTTGAATGTGTCTAATGAAAATGACACTTTCTATTGAAAATGAAATGACTTTCTATTGAAAGTGCCTAATGAAAATTTATTACTTGGATAGAGAAAATATTCCCAATCAACAATAAATAGGAATTATGAGGTCGTTTATGATACGTTAAAACTATAAAACATCGGATATTTAATGATATTGTATTTTTTCAAAGTATATTGAGAGGTTCCGCGTCATTCCAATGGATACTGACCTGAGAATACCTGTACTAGGTTTTCTTATTAGACTTGTTAGACATTATTAGGATATAGTTATAATGTGACCGGATCGGAAGCTCGAACAGGATTTGGGAGGCCGTTTAAAAAACTAAAAATCTAACAAGTAATTTATGTGATCTGATTAAACAGGGATCTTCGTAAAAGTGCTTAATGTGAAAAAAAATTGGAAAGATCATCAGTGTAAGCGCGTGATAAAAAGTTCTTATAAATAATAAAAATTTATATATATATATTATTTATCAAAAAAAGCAATATATTTTATCAAAAGTAAAATTTAGAATAGATAGTATAAAATGAACAACCAAAAATTTCGAAAAAATAATAGCAGACTGCATCGTAGAAAGACTGCATCGTACAGTGAAAGACGTTAAGAAAGTGGAAAGAAAAATCTGAGAGAATAATTGTTGAAAGGGCAAAGCGTTTTAGCAGCTAGTTATCCTCTCTGGAGGGTTTGGAAAGAATTCTACGAAACACAGAAAATGAGGATTGTAATGAGAAAGCTTGCATATTAGGTGTAAAAGAGATAACTTTAAATTATTTTTTGTTTTATTCTTTGATTAGAAATCTATCTGTAATTAAACAACAAACGAAACTAATTTTATTACAGCAGGTTATGAATTGAGTTTTAAATTATGCCTTTATTGTATTTGAATTTCAATACGAGTATAAATAAAAAATTGTTTGTTTTTAATAAAAAATAGCATGCTTTTATAGTATGACTTAAAAAAAAAGGTATATTCATTTTAGTTTTATTAGATTACGATTTTTTTTATTAAGATTGCAATATAGATAAACAGAAACGAAACATCATCGCAAAGTAAATAAAAATCGTTATATTATATATTTTATAGTATGACTTAAAAAAAAAGGTATATTCATTTTAGTTTTATTAGATTACGATTTTTTTTATTAAGATTGCAATATAGATAAACAGAAACGAAACATCATCGCAAAGTAAATAAAAATCGTATAACATTCCATGTATAAAAAAAAAAAAAAAAGAAAGTAAATCGATGTCGCAACGGCGACTCTCAATATGTGATGTTAACTTACTCGGCCGATACCTGTTGATTAAAGTGATATTTTCGAACACCCTGAAATAAATTTAACATCATGTAAACTAATAAAAATATACGAACTTAGAAATTAACAAATATAGACGAAAATATTATTGTAATTTTCATTACACTGAATAAATACAATACTACTTACGGATTTATGTATTCATATTATTTGCGTGAGAGTAAAAAAATTATATGAAAAACTACTTTATTCAAATTACGGTTTATCTAATTTAATAATAAAATTTACTTAATTAATGATAAAGCTCTTTGTTCTTTATTTACTTTTTTTTTATTGCATTTTTTTTTTGTGTGCAGTTAGTATTAAGAAAAAACAAAAAAATGTTTCAAATATTATTCCGTCTTCGCTATAACAATATAGGTTAATACTAGTAATTACAGTTACTACATAAAAATATCTTAACACCAAAAAACAATTCCAATATCGTCAAAAGAACATTAAGATAATTGTTTGGCCGTTATTTTTATTTTTACTCATTTCTCACGGGAATCTAAACTGAATTAATACAAATTTCAGTAAAAATATTATCCTTTTTTGGTCAATAATATTTAAGAAATAAAATATGAATATCATGATTTTTTTTCACGGTTAAGAAACGGAAGTAAGAGTAAAAAGACATAGGTAAGTAAAGAAGCTATACTCCAACTAAAAATAAAAATGCAGTAGACAATCTGGGATATAGAAAACGATTTAGATGTGACACCATTGATAAATGAATAAAACATTTTTATACTTGTCCGTAATTGCAATAAACATTTATCACCATTTGTAGGGAACTTAGCACGTTTCCATTTTCGCTCGATGTGAGAGATCAATAGTTAACAATGATTTTATAAAATACTCTTCTTTTCAATTACGGATATTCCAATAAATTCGGCAATTTTTTTCTCATCAAAACAAGATTTATTTTTATTTCAAGAGATACTCTTCTACAATTTGATACCAAACATTTTATAGAGCAGGTAGACTATTCTTTCCAATCTGACGAGCCATACCGGTTTATATTGATTCTTCCCTACGAGTCTATAAACCCCCCCTCTAACAGTGAAAGAATTCTTTTGTGTACAATGCACACGACAAATCGACAAAAAAGATTCATAAGAGTTTTAAAAAATGGGATGAGTTATACTGAATATTTTAGAGATTTATTTGTTTTATTAATAAAAAAACATATAACTAAGAAAAATACAACAGGAAATAATATAACATGTGATTTTTACAAACTACATTACAATATTTTTCAAATTATAACATAAAAACGCAAATAGGTCAACGTTAATTTTTTTTTTCATTTCAAACTAATCTTAAAATACAAATATTAACTAGTAAAAAAATTTAAAAAAATGGAAAATGGCAAATGAAAAACGGTTAATTTTAAATCACTTTATAAAAAAAAAACACAATAATTCAAACAATCTAACAACAAAAAATCTAACAAGAAAATTTGGCAGATAACTATGAATATCTATAGAAAATGACTCGTGTATAAATTGAGGGAGCGACAGAATAGGAAGAACTATATACTAAAATGAGTGCCTACTTGTACCTTTTTTAAAACGGCAATTACTGTTGATGTAAGACAAACATTCACCACAAATACCAAAGCGTATTTAATTGTATAAATAATCGTATTAAAAGACAAATCAAATATGTCAAAAATATCCTAGTTTCTACATCTCCGGCATAATTTTCTTTCGTTTGAAGTTGTTTTAAAATCAATCTTGATATTCAATTAATTCAGAGGTCATCAAATGGTTTTGTTCCGTAGTTGAATATTTTTCTATCGTATTCAAGAACTTGAAGTTTATGTAATCTATTACATGTTTTATTACTGAAGTAAAAAGTATAATAACTAAATTTTAATGTCCAAAAAAAATTGCTTAAACAATCAATATTCCAACTTTTTTATAGTCCCATAGCAAAGCATGCTCTCGATGCTATTATTATTCCTATTACCTATTGCTTATTTTACTTTTTCGTTCAAATTACTTAATTTTAATTCTTCGGAAGATTAGTTTTATTTTAACACTTATTTAACTATTTATATTTCAGCTGCTGGTGTACTTTTTTGTTATTATATATTTGTGATATCTATTCTACCATAATTAGTCATATGTACCCATATACTCGTAATTACATTATATACCCATATATCAATTATATATACATATACTGATCGATCGGAGTAATAATACCTACCAAACGCATTTGCTGCACGACTTAATCTTGCTTGAAGTTAATTCAGTTCCAGTAGTGTTTCCATCCGTACATTTCGGTGCAAGGTAACCCACTAATTTTCTGACTGATAGCCACACTATTTAAATAATTAATCAGTTAGAAGATATTTTAACAAATAACGTGAAATAAATACTATATGTCTACGGGCGTTAATAATAAATTTATTTAATTATCCTTAAAGTTTTATTCTATTTTATTATTAAACATTACTATTTTTTCATCATTTAATATTGTTTTGTGATCAATGTATTTCTGAACTATATTTTATGGAGTTTTTCGAGGCAGATTTAATTAAAAACAAAATATTTAATTTTTAAGGTAGTAAAGTACTTTTTTTTACAGTCATTAAAAAATTCTACATATCCGGGTATAATCAGCAGATGTAGACATGATGTTTGGAATGAGGGCAATTAATTGCACGGGATTGAATAATTGATTCTAGTTTATGAGACTACTAGATGAGTGTATCAAATCTAAACATTTGACTGATTCTGTCTGTGAAGTTGCAGGAGATGGTTTTATAATAGTTGCATTCAAACGAAGAATGTGATGAAAAATTTTTTCTACAGCCTCAACTAAAAGATGCAATTTTAAACAATCGAAATAGGAAGATCTTTTAAATTCGATAAAGATTGTCGTTCTTCTCAACGAGCTGATTGAATGTTCGTTTGTCTGCCCAATTATTTATAATAATATAAAGGATTGGAAGTTTATTTAATCCTAATTTTTTAACAAAGCTTAAAGCTCTAGTCAAAAGAGAGGATATCCTTTCTTAAGAGTAAAATATTGTTTCTTAAAGGAATTAATTTAATTTCTTAAAATTTAATTTAATTTCTTAAAATTATTAATAATATTTTCAAGTATTATTTAAAGGTCATTTTATTTTTAGCGAAATGTTTGTTTGCTGTATTAGAATATTACAATATGTTATATAATAATAAAGACAAACAGCACACACAAAATAACGTGAAAAAAATATGAGTGTACAGCTAAATAAAGGTGAAGTATCGAAGAGTGTCGGAAGTTAGATATCGAGTCGAGGGCTTACAAGTAAGGTACGAAGGCGGTGAAGGTAACAGAGTAAGACTAGAAATGAGAATAAAAAGGAACCGGGCAATATCAGCCGAGCGTGACTGTCCCCGATGGGTAGACTACATTTATATAATATTACAGGTCGTAGCAGCTACAACTACTTTTATTCGACCGCGCACACAAACACGTACACAAACACACACACAAATACAGCGTTGCACACACACTGATCACCGACATGTACTCTCCTCAATCTTTGTCCTTCCAGTTTCAAACTTTAGCAAAAGCCATATATCTAACAATGACAGTAAATTATGGCTTCGCACTCGGGAGTTACAGTAGGTACGTAAAAAACACATTAACGAAAATAAAAAATAACTATGTAGTATATTCCAAAATTTGTAATATATTTTTAAGTATATATCAAGGTAAGAATGACACTTTATATCTACACCAACCGGTCAATAAAAGAAATTTTTACTTTAATAAATTTTATCTTATTTATTTCATAATTTCAATCAGATTTTTTTAAGGCATTATAGGTATATGTGACTAAAAGAGGTGAAATACTCCTACGATTTAGAAAGAATAGAGCCTATATAAGATAATTTCGAATTAAACAGTAAAATACATTCCAATGATACAGTAAAAAAAAAAAGAAAGAAAAAAAAAGTATATTATATTTCAAAACGAATTTTTGATCTGGCTCTATAACTTATTATAAGATACAAACCGTGGCTACTATATATTGCTATCACATTTTGAAAAGTTAAATAGAATATTTTCAAGCATTGACGCACAACACAATCAAAAACTACACAAAATTATTGAAACAATGCTCAAAATAATAATTTTAAAAAATTGTAAAAAAAACGAAAATTTGAAGTTCATTACATATTTTACGGTAAATTAAAAAAACCAAAGAACCGATTACCCGTAGCAGAAAACGGAGCGTTTAAAAGCAGAGAACGTGAAGCGAAAGGGAAGAAAGACAGAGAGCAAGAAATAGGAGATACAAGAATGCTGAGAGCTGCAGTTGGTTTATGGCGACAGTATATTAGTACAATGCTTTTAATTACTCCTGCTGTTTCTACCTACTTTAAAAGCGTAGGAGAACCCATCGGCCGAAATAGCATCCTCCAATCAAAGTTTCAAAAATAAATTATGACGATAAATAAGAACAAATAAAATTCGTAATTAGCCTGAAATAATTTAATTATTACTTCAGATGTTAATAATATTAGGATCTAATCATTCTACAACTGAGACTTAAGTTACAAATTCAAAATAATTTGCTCAAAAACATTTATAACGATAAACAAGTTTTAAGCTTATTCATATTTGTTCAGTTAATAAAATTATAACAGGTGAGCAAAGGTCTCGGTAAGAAAGGTTATTTACGGTGTCTAGGAAATTATTGTCATACCGCTAATTTATTTCGTATTTAAAATATTACTTTCGGTCGCACGTGGAATTGGGTGGGGGCGAAAATTCATTTCCTTTAAGTTTTGAGTTATGAGGAACCGTATGAGAAGTACGAAAATACCATTCATGTATAAAATAGTGTTGCTCGAAAATCTCCAAAACTGCTGGATCAATTTCATTGAAATTTAGATACGCTATATCTAAATGTATGTGTGTGTGTGTGTGTGTGTGTGTGTGTATGTGTGTGTGTGTGTGTGTGTGTGTGTGTGCGCGCGCGTGTGTGCGCGTGTGTGAAGTTATCCATGTAAAACTTTGATGAAGAGTAGTTGAGTCTTTCGTGAGTAACGCTCAATTAAAGCCTACCTCCATGGCAGAGTGGTAGCGTCTCGGTTTTTCATCCAGAGGTCCCGGGTTCGAATCCCGGTCAGGCATGGCATTTTTCACACATGTTACAATTCATTCATCTCATCCTCTGAAGATATACTTAACTAAGGTTCCGGAGGTTAAAAAAAAAAACAAAAAAAAAACGCTCAATTTAAGTTATGCTGACTGTGTAGCAGAATTTTTCATACGCGCTTTTGCTGCGAGTCACGATGGTGAATGAGTAAAACTTAATGCTTTAGTTTACTCGTCTAATCGTTAATAGAACGTATGTAGTGCATTGTATTCCGAAAATCAGTACGTTTCTAACTGCGAAATAGTAAGGTCGTCGGAAACGAAAAAACGGTCTTCTTTCCCAAAACTATGTAAGAGTTTTTTCTTATTCTGCAAATGACGTAAAGTGGATATTTGAAAATAGGTTATCTGTCAACCATAAAATTAAATTTTACGTAATTTAGAAATGCATTAATAAAAAATCCAAACTTGGGCTAAGAGTACTCTTTCTTAAACAAATTGTGTTAATACACAAACGAAATGTTAAAATTATGATAAGTTTATCTCACCGCCTCAGAAGATGAACAAATAATCGATTTCAAAAAAATGATAAAGAAGAAAAACAGTTAAATTATCAGCCCTTAACAAATATTCTCGAATAAAACACTATAATACAAATAATCTTTCGCACCACTAATTTAAACAAATAGCAATAGTAAGAAATATTTAAATATTTTAAACAATTAAATATTTTTAATTTAAATATTTTTAACACATCAAGCAATTTAAATATTTTTAACACATCAAGCAATAACCAGATAAAATTAATAGTTTAATAACCAATACTAAATAAAACATTTTTAAAAACTAGAGAATACAAACTACAAACTCTTATTACGTGTGCTGATCATAAATATTCAGCTGAAGAAAAAATGTGTAATTAAGAAAACTCCCTTTTGTTACTATCACATTATAGTTAAAAGTCGGAACGTCAGACCGAATTCACATACTCGTATATGTGCCATTCCAATCTTTTTTATTATTAAATACCGCTGCGCGTTCATGTGTGAGATAGTATATAAGGAAATATTATTATAGATAAAAAGAATTCCAAAGTTAGTTTATTTTAAAATAAAATCGAATTCAGAAACAAATAGCTTTTTCACTTTTTTAAATTTCATACTGTTTGGAATCAACCCCAAATTAAAACCAATCGACTTACTAATCTTTAAATTACGCAAACTTCAAAAGTCGACACTTACAAAAGAACTGAAAAAGTATTTCTTATTTATTGTACACTTTTTCAGTTTTATTTTCATTTTTAAAATATACACGGTTAAAAAAATCCCATTCTTATTAAAAAAAAAATCTTGTCAAGAAACTGAAATAGAGGGAAACTGCGTCTATGTTCAGTTACAACACAAATAACTACTATCGAAACTGAGATTAGTATCTTTGGGATGTGTGTATAAATTCAATTTTTTACCTCAAATTTTGTATTCAATTTTTATGAAGGTTAACGCGAAAATATTTTCAATACCAAACACAGCAATTTATATATATATATATCATTACTTTATAATACTGATAAATAATAAATTATTAGAAACAAATATAAATATTGTAAAATCGCTTTTGTAGATTACGTATCCTTTTAATTTCTTCTTTGTTTAAAAAAATCTTCCACTAAGTTATCTTGAAATATCTCACACCATAACAATTAGAGAAACTTACTGAACAAAATAGAGAGAAAACTAAAAATAAAAAAAAAAACGGAGTGAATTTTAAAACCCTTATTTTTTTAAAGTCAATTAACAACGAGAAATATAACAGATTATTAATTTGTGACGGATTCAGCTTTCATAAAATGAAAAACTCTTCTCACATCTTATCAATTACTTCCACTTTCCTTCACATTTCTTCTTCGTCTCTTTTTTACCGCCTAAATCAACAAAATTCTCATTAGCAGGTTTCTTTTTTTATTCCACACACTTTTGTCAGTTTAATGAGACATCTGCATTTACAATTTTCAAAAGTTTAATCGTTGTATCTTTATTATATATACATTAAGAAACTACTCGTTTTGTAAGTTACATTATTTTATTATGATCTTTATTGTAAAATAGCGCTAATCCACCAACCCCCATTTCTCAGCATTTTCAATCAAATCTATTTTCACGAGATTTCCTGAATAATCTCCGTTTGTGGTTATGAATGAATACGAACAACTAACTTTATTTCGATGTCTTCCAGGGGAATCCTTTCAAAGTAAGAAGTACAGATTACGTAAGTTTCTATAAGATTATTTCATTCGATATTTCAATTAAAAATTTAATTAAAGAAATTACAATTTAAAGAAATCTAATCTTAATACAAATATATAAGAAAATTTGAGATAAAATTAACCTCTTGATTTAATGAACCGTATATAGATTAAACACCTCAAATGATGTTAACAAGTTAGAATAATTTATTTTTTTAATAAATTTATATAAAATTTACATGAAAACTAATGAAATTTACGTGAATTTAATTTTTTAAATATTTCACTATATAGGTTGAAACGGGAAAAAATTGTAATAATACGCAGAACTCATGTTTTTAATGAAAGTGAATTTATTAATCTGTACATTCCTGATGCGGATTTAAAACTATTCGACAATGATAAAATCTCATTTAGAGAAAAATATAGAAGAATAAAACTGCAACTTTGTATTTTAATACGGTTGAAGTTCATGGATTTCATTAATTCCGACTGAATTCCAATGATTTTATTATTTGATAAGGTAAAAACACATACGGCTAAATGTTTATCAAACTTCTACCTTAATTACAAATATAATGCCTTTTTTTACCTCTCGATCTGTTTCCCAATGAAAATACCAACTGATTTTTTTTAATTCCTTAAATAAAATCCCTCTAAAATAAAATACCCCGGATTGTCAAATCGTTCCGCAGGTATAAAACCAACTTGACATCCAACATAAATACAATAAAAATTTTTACACCTAGAAAATTGAGTTTAGCAGCAAAGAACACAAAAATCAAAGAACCATTTATTTTTCCATTAGCAGTACTTTTTATAAACAGTCATTAAGTAAATAAATCTTTAATATAAAAGAGCAATATAAAACACAAAACAATATTTTATGTAGAAAATAGAAAGTAAGAAAATCAAAAAATGTAAGAAAGAAAGAAAGTAAGAAAGCAAGATAAAAAAAAAGTTTGCAATAACTTTTTTATCTAGTTAACAACCGGTAAATTACTGTACATATTAATAAAAATCTTTTAAAAAATAAATAAAGAATAATTTATTAATTTTGAAGGAAAAAGTGGAACTAAAAAATTAGTTTTGATGGCAGAATTCTCTAGGCTACAAATGGCTCTAGATGATTTATGTATAGTAAAAACATTTTTTCTATTTTTTTTTCTCTTCAAATCTACTTTACTTTGCGCAATAAATAGAAATAAATGAAAATATCTCAATACGGATTCATAAAGATTCAATATTACACTGACAATATTCATTTACTTAATTCAAGATATATCTTTTTATTCCTTTTTTCACTACAAAACTGAACCCGATTGCATAAAAAATTATGTGGTTTAAAAATTTTGATACTGAATACTATATAATAAATAAATAAATATTTATAAAATTGTTTTCAAACTAATTTGAGATTCCAAAAAATGTTGATTCCAAGGTTTCCAATAAATGTTTCTTATACACATCTTTAACAAATCCTGTCATAATTTTTCCGAATTATGACAGGATTCACTGCCCGACTGAGACTCTAATGAGGTAGCTTGTCTGGCAATCTTGCAAGTAGAATAAAAAATACAAATAAACAGCCTACATTTTTAAATTCCAATATTGAGGCATAGGTCATAACGAACCATCTTCTCAAACTGCTTTGTCGTCAGACCGTTTGATCGCTCTTTTAAAACGTTTTATTTTATATATAGCCCTGATATTTCATAAAAATCGGTGAAACCGTTTCTGAATTTCAGCTGTACTCAACGGAAAGAAATATACCGCCCATAAACATTAATTTCTCCTTCAGTAATCAGGAAATGTGGGTATGATAACAAAAACTGTAAAATTGTAAAAACAGCTTGCAAAAGTTTTTCCCTACAACATTTTTTTAAGTTCCCTAGAACTTTATAGGAGCTTGATCAACCACTTGGAAATGTTTTTTGTAAACCAAAAATTTATTTAGAAACCAATTAAAAATACTGTCCTTTAAAGTTCTGAATTAAAACTTATTTTCTAAGTTTATAGGATAGCAAATGAAGGAATAAAAATAAAATAAATCTGGAGATACAAAAATTATATGGTAGACTGCTTAACAAAAAAAAAAAAAAAAAAAAAAAACTGTTTCCAAATATCTAAAACATTTCCTAACAGAAATAAAACATTTTTAGCTAAAATTATCACTTATTAAACTAATCTCTTAATCTCATAGCTGAAGCTAAGAATAATTTCTTGCTTTAGTTTTCCAATTTCTATTGCTATCACATACATTATAGTAGATATTGTATTCTCAACTTTTTTTTTTTATGACTACATGTTTTTAAGACCTGAGAAAAGTTGTGCAAAAATAAAATATGAGCAAGTCCTAAATATGTAAAAAAAAAATCCTTTTTTGAATTTAAATCAATAACTGATTAATTCTGATCACATTCTCTTTTCAGATTTTATGATTCATGATTTTCTGACCGTACGATCTGTAAATATATATTTAGTTATAAATTTTCTTCTCATTCAATTTGTTTTTTTTTCTTTTGTTAGTTTGTCAAAATTATTTTATTTACAAAATACTATGAAAAGAGAATTGGTTTCAATTAGTGCAGTGGGTTAGGGTTTAAAAGGTTAACATACAAATTTTTTTTGGGGAAAGACTTTAGAATGCGTAATTCCTAACAATTTTGAAAATAAAAATATTTAGTTAACATCACATAATCATCATTACCTCAAAAAGCAAAAAATAATACGCAAGTATCCTAAACGATGTTTCTAAATGATTTGAGAAAGCATTTTAAAATACATGCCGCTGTCTTTAAGAGGGTGAACATATTACACGCAAAAAAAAACTTTTTCTTCAATATATAATCAACAGTTCGCTTAAGTAGTAAAACAGGACCAGAAAAGGTTTTTTCTAGTCGCATAAGAAGGAAATAACGCTAAAAAGATGGGGGAAGAATAAAAGAAAAAATGCATTAAAAGAGAAAGAAACAGATCTGAAGTTACATTTTGAGTAGAAACACATGTTATGAAATGCAACAAAAGTTCCATTGTAAGTACTCAGCGTCGGCGGTGCAGCAGCTAAAGCAATATAGCTTTCTGTAGGTATATAAAATACCCTTTCAAATAAGTTAAGTTGCCAGTATAAAGAGTTCAATAATGTACTTCAAAGTTTCATATTGCGCTATATTTTTATCCTCATTTTACCGTACACTGTATTAGAAAAATCCATCATAAATCGTTCACTTAAAAAAAGTTATTGAAAGCAGTAAAAGTTATTTTCTATCGGTAACTTTTGAAGTATAAGAAATTAAATCTAAGAATCACCCTGCTATAGACAAATACAATCGATTAATTTTTATATTTCTTTTAAGAGCCGATGGATACACGGAATCTAGTGCGTACACTTCATCAATAAATAAAATTATTCTTTTAATATAAAAATTATTAAAATTTTGATTTCTGCATTCGACCAAGAACTATCTTAAATGTAACTTTTCCGACTTTTAAAAAGCTTTTTTAAATGTATTAGCCATTCATTATTCATCTACACACCACTCAAGAAACATCTGCTAAATATTTATTAAACAATTTACGATGCTGGATATTTAATTTAAAAAACTATTGTTGTATAAGAATATATTTGTATATTATATTCATAAGAGTACTTAAATGTTAACTTCAGCGATATCGGATGACATAGTACTTTTTTATTTTTTTCTAATACGGAAGAATCTTAGTTTTTTTTATATTAAAAACTTAGTTAAAATTTACGTTAAATCTGACTATTACAGAAATATAAGAAAATATAAAGGCAGTAATTTACATCGTATTCGTAAGATTGGTTTTCATTACAAAAAATAAACATTAAAGCCGGAAATCGGCAGAAATTAATTACTAAAATCACAGAAGAACTCTCATTACAATACAAGCTGGTCAAGAAAGATTTCTTTATTTTGATGCCTATATTCAAGTACCTTTCAAAATATAAATAAATTCGTTTTTTTTACTACACCTCACTGATATACTCGTATATATAAAAATTACCTTACTTACAACCAACAAGTTTCTGCAAGTATAAATTGTTATATCAGCCCTAATTAATCGTAATACTGTGAAAGAAAAAACTCTATTACTTTAAATCCGAAACGAAAATCACCAATTATTAACTCTATAATCTATCATACAATGTTAGGAGTATACTCACGATATTGCCCTATCTAAAAGCTCCTACTTAAATAGCAACCGCGTAGGGAAAAAAATCCACGGATTTTGAAAAAATAATTGCAATGTTTTAGAAACTTTCATATAATTCTTTTTTAAACACTTTTATAACAAAAGTTCTTAATTTAATAAAGAAATCTTAATAAATTTAATAAAAAAATTTTACAGGCTAAAGCGATGCTGAGCTATTACAAGATTACCGTGTTTTATTGCGATCATATTATAATTTTCAAGAATTAATAATATCAGTTAAAACAGTAAAGTCGGGATAATTTTGAGACCCACTGCGAAGATTCTTTTACTCTTAAAGAGCGTTTAAACTCTGTTATAAGTTTATAAATTTTTTTTTATTTAGAGAAATTAGATTCAGAATCTACAAAAATTTATTTTATATATTCGATGGTAGAGAACATTTCATGTTTTCCAACACAATTAAATAAAGAGGGGATGGATCTGTATTAGTAATTTGTTGACTAGAAATGTTCTTAAGGTTCTATTCATTTTTTATTTTTTTGAATTGTTTTCGGATGCAGGAAGAACTTCCTCTTCAAATATCATATTATTCTGTGGAAGTAACAACTATTTTTAATAATTGTTACAGAAAGTTCTCAGGACGGTTTTACAAAATACTTTGTTTTATATTGTCATAATACCGGCGTAAATGTTCAATCTTTTAACGATGAAACGGCGAAATAGCTGGCACACGTTTTATTCACCACCCGTTCATACAGTTCGTTATTTATAAAACCTAACACCTGCTATTATAATCGACATCCACAATACTAAGCATTACAATCATAAAAGATAGAAGAGAAGGATGAGGTGATTGGATAACATAATCTGCAGTAAAAGAACGAAATCACAATATCAATGATGAATAAATATGAAAAAGAGGAAAAGTTGAGAGGTTGCGAGTTTACAACTTTGATTCATTAATACGCTCATTTGTTCAGCTGAAAACGAAAAGAATTACAGTACGCGCTACCGATTTACGGGATTAGATGTTGATGATGATTGCAGCCAATGTAAAAACAATTCCGCGTTTAGTAGACCCTGTTACCAGCTAAACCATTTACTGGAAAATTATTAATTCCAATCTAAAATTATGATAATATGTACTACTGAATTTGTTAATTACTCTATTAATTGAATAATTTACATTTACTGTTTACAATATTTATATCAAACTAATTATATAATTTATATCAAACTTCCCTGAACTTTACCTCACATTAAAACTAAAACATGACGATGAAATATTATGAGAAATACAACAAAATTATAAAGGCTGTGAAAACCCAGAAATGATAAACGACACTAAATAGAAAACGTAAATATGTTCCAAATATACTGGATGTATGAACATTAATTTTAAAACCAACATTTTTTTTTAGCGAATTGGCGCAAATTGAAGCGATATTAGTAGTTACGACATCATAAAATAGTAATAAAATTATAAATTATTTATAAATATTTAAAGATTGTTAATTATTTAGCAGAATTATAAATAACTTATTAATAATTATGTAATAGAACAACTACTGACATGATTAATTCAGAAAATAATTAACGATTAATAATACTAACGACCGACCACATTTAACTGTATATTTTTAATAGGATACTTTCAAAACGTTAATAAATATATGTATAACTTCAGAAAATAACCAACTTCTAAACTAACTATTTCTTTTCGCTAAATAATTTTTTACAGGAAAGGGATAATAATACAAAGTTTAGAAAACGTAAATGAATAGATTAGCAGCATTTGCACTGCTTATAGTACAACGGAAGGGGTAATGTAATGCGACAGGATGTCATGGGTAGCAAAAAGCCATTCGCTGACCAAGTAATCCATCTCTACACTGCCCTTCAACTAGTTTTCTAAACTTTGACGAGTTAATAAATAAATATATATAGTTTAAACTAAAAACTATAAGAAAAAAATTGCCCTAATTAATCTCTATAATTTTAAATGCTTAAACCAAAATCAGCAATTTTTAACTCCTCAGTTATCCCATTTAACTTTTTTCTTTGTTCTTATATATAATCATATTCCCATATTTTAGGCAGTATAATTCTTATTTATATACATTGTGACGTACATTTTTTCCGAATCACCTTTTTTTTTTTTTGAATGTATTTGTCACAATAATGAAAAAAAAAAATTTATATATATATATATATATAAAATACCTATATATATTATTCCTTTATATATATATATATATAGTTCAATATAAATTTAATGCTGTTATATAATAATTAGGCTAGTCCATATCATGACTAATGATTTCAATTAAAATTATTTTAATAATAACATTTTTTAAATTTTTTGATTTTTCAACGAGAATAATCGTTCGTCCGACCCGCATCATTGGAATAGTATTTTTCATTAAAAAAAAAAAAGATGAAATAAATTATCAAATATCATAATGATTATCATACATTTACATCTCCCATAAGATTTATATATAATTTTCTTGCGGTCTGTGATTCATTTTAAAAAGTGATTTATTCCCTGACCTATATTTTTTCTTCCGACTTATTACTTTTTTCAATGTATCCAGCTTGGTGGGTTCATTGCGTCAGTATTTTTTTTCAGTCCAAAGGAAGATTTTCTAATTTACATATAAAGGATGTGCATTTTCATTTTAATCGTACAATACTAGAACAGTCGTCTAATACGCCAATGTTGGTCTCCTGAGGTCGGTCGCTCATACTCACCGGTACGGTGGGAGTCAATCTCCATTCTACAAAAAATTACAATTCTATTTTATTTTTAGTTATTTTATAAAATTAAAAAAATATACATATAATTTTAGAAACATTAACGATGATACTATAATAATAAATTCATCAGAAATTTAAAATTTATATCAGTAAATATATCAAAACTAAAATATATATATCAGTAAAAAGTTTTAAAAACTCAATATACTATAAAAAAAAATCATAAGGGAATTAATATATTCAAATAAGTCACAAATTGTTAAAAATGTGTAATTCCTTACCATTACGAAACGTAGCGGACGACCTCAAGACATTTTTAAAAGCACAGTTTTTTAAATTAATTATTGAAATTTTAATTTCAATACATTTACATTTAAGGTTTACATTTATTTTTACTTTTTCAATCAATAATAAATTTATTTTTGAATGAACATGAAGCTAAATACATGTACAACTTTAATTTATTCTATTTTTAATTATTATTAATTTTATTAATAGTAACTATACAAAGAACCGATTAAAGTAAGAGTAAAATCAGAACATTTTCATTATACAATTATCTTTATAAAAGAAAGTTATATTTAAATAACGTCATATTTAGTTATATTAACGTCATTGAGGCGTTATCAGTAAATTTGAAAAAAAATTCAAAGCGACGCTTACAATTTAACGCAAAAAAGGTTTCCTGGTGTTTAAACAAATATTGAATACTAGCTATTAAAAATTATTTGGCATTGCTTTAAGCAATTTCAACGGGAAGCATAAGATTAATTCATCAAATTCTTTTCCTGCAATGATTGTAACTCTATATGTTCGATTTTTTTTAGTTGAGAAAGGAAAAAAGGCATGTATCAAGGAACATGCATAAAAAATTCTTCATCCAAAGCACCAAAAATAAATACAAGATAACCACTACAGCCGATTATTTAACAAACAAATGAACTTTATTTCTGATTTTTAATTATTGGTAAACAGTTAATGAGAGTAAAATTTAACTTTACACCAATAATCATAATTTAAAATAGATTTTTATCTCTGAATGAATTAGTACATTAAAAAAAAAAAACATAAAAACCTTCTAACTTTCAGCATTAAATATTAAAACTTTAGTACTTGAATTATACGGAAACGCACGCTAACATAGATTTGAAGCTTATCTCAATATAATTGAGATTTCTTATCCATATTTTAAAAAACTTGAGTACCAACTTCAGCCGAAATCAAAAAAGTATTTTGTCCTGAAACATAGAGCAAGTAATGCACAGTCATTACTGAATATATTTGAAAAATTCAGCCAGTTTAAAAATAATAGCCTCATAAATAATTTTTTTCTTTGTGGAGGGAACGCTTATAAAACGTTACATCAGTGGAAAGAATTCGAGAATTAGCGCTTTATTTAATCTGTCCCACCTGGGTCTAATTCACATCTTCTACTCATGACGCATAATCGTATCTAAACTAAAGAGACCAGTCACCGCGTTACTTTATCAGAAAGAAATGATGTTACTATACAAAACCGGGCGCCTTTGGAGAATAAATTGAAAATACGAATTGCAGGGCCGAATGTAATATTGTTGTTGGAGTGACACTTGTGCAACAGTAAATTCAATTCGGTGATTTAAGGTAACATCACACTTTTCAGTACGCTTGGAACACTACTGAATTGAGGATGGTTAAATCATTTCGTTACGGATTATTTATAAATGCAATTTAATTCTGTAAAATAAATAGGGGTAATTTTTTATCAAAAAGTTTTTAATAAATTATGCCCATAATTTTTTAATTAAAGTAAAAAAAGCAGGATTATTTTATTTAAAAATCTTTAATTTGTAGAACGACAAATAAGTAGGTTGAATCAGAAGTAGAAGGGAAAAGGTGAAACTTAATGTAATCAGTACTGGGTTCTTAATGACGAACGAAATAATTGTCCACTATTCTGCACCCTAGATATGATCCTAATTTGGGGGAAAAGATTACTTTGAGAAAAAAAATCAGCTCTTTTCGTTGCATTTTCTATCAAGTTAATACGAGTATTAAGAGATTTCTGAGTAAAAGTATCCTTATCAATAAAAAAAATATATAATAGAAAATAGTGGAATTAAAAAATTCTTCATAACTGTTGTAATATGAAAGTTTTACGTTTTAGGGATTTAAAAGTGTGCATTACGGTATCATATGTATGGTTACAACGCAAACAACAATATGGTTACTCATTTAATTAGAATATATATATATATATATTTATTTATTTATTTATTTATATTTTACACAGATCATTATTTGACTAACCTTTTTATTTCAATAACAAAACGGAAAAAATAGAAAACAAAGAAGGAATTTTTTTTTATATACATGAAAACATTTTTAAGTGGCCTACAGAAAATTTTCTTCCATCCTAGATATGACTAATGTTAATCATTTGTTACAAAAGTATCCTATAATCCCAGACAGAAGTTTTATATTTATGGTAAGTAAAAAAAATAAACAATTTGTTTATAATTTAGATTATAGTTTATGATCTAGATTTAGATTATATGTCAAGCTGCTGTCGCCAGATTCATTTTAGGTTCATAACCACTTTTTTGTAACTACAAATATAATGTAACATTACATTTGTAAAATATAAATTTTTATACATATGAAATATATTTTATATATAAAATATACATTTTTATTCAATATAATGTAACAAATATAATATAAAAAACAATGTGCAACAAACTCCAAAACATAGTAAAATTTTAAAAAAGAAAAAAATTTTCAGTTAGAAATTGTAATTTTACATGTACGTGTATATATACTCGTATTAAATAATTACATATAAAATTGTATATATTGTTACGTATATAAAACAACTGTTACAATTATTTAAGGCATATGTTTTTAAAGTTTATCATTTGATACACAATATCAAATCACAAAATAGTTTTGCTTTTATGATTAAAATTAAACAACTACAACAAATAATTAAATCAAAGAAATAAAAATGTGTTCGTTTATTCGTCTGTTAGCTTAAAAAGAATAACTTTAAAGAATACATATGCAAATAAATGAATTAATCTGCGTCCGTTATTTTACAATAACACAGATGTTCTACTGACTCAATCACAGTAGCCATAAAGAACTCAATTAAGTAACTAAAATAAAATTTCTAAATGTTGTACTAAGCAATGAAATAATCGCTTACAGTTAAAAAAAATATATACAGATTGCCTACAATAATAACAAGAAAATCATAAATTACATTACAAAATTATTAACCAGAACAACAAAACGATATTGTTATACACATACAATGGAATTTCCATTATGAATATTTTTAGCAGATCAAATTATATTTCCTTATATACAAAGATATAAACATATTTTTATAACCAAACATATAATTTATCTTCCTATTTCTCTTCCTTATAGACGTAGCACGTCTATAATGTATTAATAAAAAACATAATTTTCCCTTAGAGAACATGAAATTATCAAAAATAATAGAAAAACGGTGAAATAGTTGATTTGTACCAAAATTTATTTACATATTAATATAAAATCACACAAATTAATTTATCCGAAACGAGAGTTTTAAAAAGCGTATTTATTAGTTTTTTACTGTTATAAAAATATTAAACGAACGGTTATACTCACATCTAAATTTTGTTAATGGAAGGAGATATCTATACGATTGGTTTAAGCTTCATGCAAGCTCTACTTTTCTTCAGATGAAACTTTATTCTTATCAAATCTACATAAGATTAGACGTGCATTAGGTCAAGTAAATAACCTAAGTTGAAGGTAACAGTGATTTAGATGTTTTATGCTAAATTTACCCCTTCCATTGGGATTTTCTAAAACGACAACGGTTGTTACATTTTTCTTTCTTATTCCACAAACACTGATAGAAATAAATATTGTTTCGTAAATATTATTTATTTTCATTTATTTATTTAATCTTGCATCAAACTTATTAATTACAAGCGTCACTTAATAAGACACATGTATATAATATTAAATTACAGAAGCTGCTTGTTGCAGTAAGTACAATTCGGGATTTAACACAGATGTCTAATTAGAATTTATTACTTAATTCACACTTATATGCCGAAAATTCAAGCCCTTCAAGTAATTGAGAGTTTTCTCACAATCTGTCACTATTCAAGTACTTTTCTAGATTTTGAGGTACATTTTATTTTATTATTTTCATTTGCTTAGCGTGGACAGTTGATAATATGTTTTACTTAGGTAATCCTGACAATATTCGCATACGAGTAAAGTTCGCTTCTTTTTAAATAAGAGATGTACGCGGCTGAAGCCGCGTACACCTGCTATTTTCGTCCCATTTTCAATCGAATTATGATGACTTGTTGTTTCCTGGGAAACAACATTAATAGGAAATGAGCATGCAGAATTTTGTTCATAAGTAGTTTTACATATTTTAAAAAGTTTTCGACATTTGATCTATCGCCATATTTCGTTTTAATTATTGATTACTTTCTTTTTGGAAGGATTTTGAACTTCTTTAAACGACGGCAAAATGTTCAATTTGACAGAGTGATCGTGAGATTCAGCAGCATTTTTAGCCGACTTATCTGCTTCTTCGATCAGTTTAACATTTAAGTGGGATGGTATTCAACTGAGTAGGATGTACGTTTCGTTTAATTTTTGGATTTTGGCGTTGGTGTTAATTTATATTCTACTGCTTTTATTGCACTATGAGTATCTGTGAAGAGATTATTTATTTTTCTTTATCAGCTTCGTCGATGTGTTTTAATGCTTACAGAAAGGCAAAATCTTCCCTTTTGAAAATAGAACTACCACATGGAAGTTTCAATAAAAAATCCATTTCTGACATAACTGTAGTGAAGCCCGTGCCTTTTTTGGATTTCGATCAGCTCTCGCGAGTTCGCGAGTGTGCATGTAATAATCTGCATAATTATCAACTAGTAATCTACATGTATGATTGTGTAATCCACAGTCATGTTTAGAAATGCCCGTATTTTCTTTCAGTATTTCTGGTGGTAAGCTAAGGACAGTTTCAGTAGATTCTCGTTTCGCTGTGTTGGAGAATAGTAATGTTGAGATCACTGAGGTTTCAATGCTATCTCTTCAAATGGTTTAGAGGATTTTTTCACATATTTGTATTAAAATGATTACTTTATGGATTGTATGATATCATTAATATTTATTACTTAATTAATTTGTTTTTCAATTACACTTCCGTGGTATCTACTGATTACGACTTTCTATAATCAGAATGGGGGAGCATCTAGTTTTACGAAACATTTTTCTAAATGATTTTTGATTTTTTTTTTCCAATTTACTTTAATCATTTAGCCGAGCTCTTACTTGAATCAACCTTATCAAAAAGATAATCTTATATAAAGACTTATAAAATCACAGCAAAAATCTATTCATAGAAATATTATTTAAAATTACTCAGTTTTAAACTAACAAATAATAAATAAATAAAATTAAAAAGTTTTTATTTTATTTAAATCACTTTTAAATGTTTTAAACAAATAATTTCTAAATGTTTTAAATAATTTTTAAAACAGAAATTTAAAAAAATTTACATGCTCTTGATGATGATGGCTATCGGCTGAAAGCGGTATGTCTCATCTTTTATCGAATATGTTAATGGTATTTAACAATTTTATTTCTCTTATAATTGTGCAGAAAATAGTGTACCGTCTAACAAAAAAATATAAATTTTAGGTTTTGTTTATTATCCAGTAACATTTAACGGAATTTATCAATGTAGACATATACCTTGATCTCACAACACAATTAATTGATAAATAAACGATTAAATAAGATTATTTAAACGCTACGACATAATATCATACTAGTATATGGTTTGTTTACAGTATTATTAAAGAAAGCATAGTTGTTTATTACTATATTACGCATTGCCTTATCTGTTATTTTGTTTTATTCCTTTATTACATATTATCATTTCAAAGTACAGTAAACGGGAAAGCTTAAATGTATTACGAGAAAAGCATTAATATACACTAACGTGTAAAAAAAAACCTGTAATCTTGCTTTTATGTTCCTACTTTAAATAATTTAAGAGATCATTTTAATTAACTGATAAATTATTAATATAGACAGATTTAAGGATAAATTAATTATAAAACTAAACAATAGCGTAAACGAATTAAATCGATTCTTAACCAACAGTAAAAGTGATCCTAGAAAAAAAGCAGTAAATAAATTTTATGAACTGCAAAATGAATACAAATGTAAATGTAGTTAAAATTCAGAACACATACAATGTTCTTATCCCTCTTCATTGAGAAATCAATACTTTTATTTAACCACCAAAACAGAACTTCAAAATAGCACTTCCTTTTGAGCACAAAGTTTAAATCGCACAATGATACCAACAGATTGCAGCCCCTACTACTTTATATAAAATTGCCTCGAAAGAAATTTCCTGAAAGACAGAAGAAAAAAGATTGATATCCGTAAATTTATCATTCTTCCTCCATATCACTGAATCGTAAACAAAAAAAAAAAATTTATTTTAAATTATCAACAATTTTAAAAAGTAGACTCTTCTAAAAAGAAAAGCTATTTTCTTGTAATTATAATGAATCTATAAAAAGTTAACCCAGAGTGGCATAAAATAAAATAATCAAAGTAACGAAAATAATTTTTTTTTTTTTTTTAATACAATTATTTAAAACCATCCAGATCATAAATCATTTTTTTTATAACCGGGCACTGACGCGATAATAAACCTCTTCGATTTCATTGCACTCCGGGGTATTTTAACAATGCTGTAAACAAGTAATCTATTTTTCTTCCAGGCTTTACGTTTTAATACCTTGCAGATGAACCGTAGTCAAAATATATGTAACCGAAACGGCATTCATAAACAAAATAATTGAATAATCTAACTGAATAAGCTTATTAATAAATTTTAATTGTTATTTTTATATTAACAATATATTAATAATCACGCTGAAATATTAATAATCAAACGAATAAAAATTAACCAAAACTAAATTTTTTCGAAAGCTACTTTAATGATGCATTAAGGAATATAAAATACTTTTAACTAAGCTAGCTACTTTAATTAAACTTCGCAAACCAAATAAATTTAACATACCCATTTAAAAGAAACGTTATTGTTTAAGAAGACAAGTATATTTTATATAATATGTTTGGATAAATTAATGAACAGATTTTATGGATAGAATATAAATATAATAATAATAATAATCTTTTTTTTTCTTTTTTAATATATTTTGCAGTTTTTAAAAATTTACACCTTTATAATGTTAAACAAACGTTTTTTTCAAGTTTTACGTTGATTTTAACTAAAATGGTTAAAAAACTGTTCTTACACAGATTATGACCAGGATTAGAAAGTGAAGGAGTGATAACCGACCATCAATTCGGCTTTAGAGGAGGTTATTCAACAATGGAATAATCCCGTAGAATTACTCTACTGTTATAGTCAAGGGTTTAGAAGATAAAAATTTTTGTTTGGCGGCCTTTTTCGACTTAAAACAGGCATTTGATAAAGTTTGGTTACCTGGTCTTCTTTTTAAATTAAAATCGTGTCTGCTACAACTTCATACGCAGCTATCTAGATGGTCGCTTCTCACGAGTTAACTACAATCAAGTAATTTCTAGGTTTATCGACAACGCTGTACACTTTCCTAATTCAGACAGTATCAAAGTTGCGTCATAAGCAGATGATATCGCAATTTTGGCGACTGACGAAAGCCCGAATATAGCCTCAGAGAAATTACAATCTACATTGGTTACCAACAGCGTTCGCCTGCGTAAATGGAGAATAAAGATAAATCCGATAAAATCAGCCACATAACATTCACGATAAAAATAAAAGATTGCTCTGAAGTTCATTTAAACGATCTTATGCCGATGGGGTCTTCAGTATCCAACTGCCCCCCGAAGGTTAAGATAATCAGCATTGCTAATGACATTTTGCGGTCACAGAACCGACACTCGAAGGAAGCTGTTAGTAAGATTAGTGACTCCTATGCTGCGGTTGGAGAACGGATGGCTGCGGCAGGTCTTAGAATGACGCCTGAAAAAAATGGCGCCTGAAATTGTAGTTATTACCTCTGCTGACCGGATACAGACTTCAGCAGAGTCAGAGTAGTCTAGAAGGGAGGAGAATTAATTCCATGAAATCAATAAAAAACCTTGGTATATGGTTCGATTCCCGTTTAAGTTTTGGAAAACATGTGTTAGAAGCTAGGAAAAGGCGGATAAGGCTTTGCGCCATATAGCGGTTATTCTTCCAAATTGAAGAAGTCCGGGACGACTACGAAGAAGACTATTCACTGGGGTGGCGTACGCTAAGCTTATGTATGGTGCGGAAATTTGGGCCGATGTTGTGAAGTATAAGAAACACAGAAGAAAGATGGAGCCTCTTTATAGGAGCTTTAAAACTGTATCATTGGAAGCTGCTGAGGTTATGGCGGGATTCTACGTGTGGATTTGGCAATCACACGCAGGAAAAGAGTGCGGGAACTCGAGGTCATGAGTCCGACAAAGAGGAAAGAGGCAGATACTGTGATCATGGAAGATTAAATAAGAGTGTGGCAGCAACGATGGGACAGATGCGAGAAGGACAGGTGGACCCATAGAATCATTAAGGACGACGGAAGGTGATACAGAAGAACCCAGGCTCCCTAGATTTTAGTCTGAAATTCGGTGGGCCATGGGGGATTTAGAGCTTATCTATTCCGCTTCGGTCTAGATTACACGAACGAATGCCCAGACTGTGAGATCAAAGAATCAACATATCAGTTTTCTTTCGTTTTCCACGATTACAGGTAGAGAGAAAAGAGATGGTCCAAGTAATCTGTGTGTGGGTGTAATGAAGAGTGCAGGTATGCGTTTACTTATCTTGCTTTGTGTGCTTTGTTGGTGCATATGGTGATGGAATGCTTGTGCTTGTGTTTTTGTTTTGTTATAGTTGGAGTACGATTATGTATGGGGGCGTTTCCCCCTTCCTAAAGTAATACATTGTGAGCGTTTCCAGGTAGAGGGATGGCAGGGGTGGTGGCTTAGTAGATAGTGCGCATGCAGGAAGTCATAAGCATATAGTAACATCTTGCGGAACCTATTAGCGACCTCTACACTGCCCGGGCGTCTGTAAAACGGATTCCTCCACCTCGTAGAAAAGAAAAAAGAATACCTTATGCTTAATTAAAGTAAGTACCTGAGCGTTTTACCTTGATCGCCGTTTAATTTGAAGTGATCATGTACAGGAGAAAAGGAAGCTGACGTTAAGTAAAAAGATGTACTGCATATTCGGTAAGAGATCTCAACCTTCTTTATCCAACAAAATTCTGCTTTACAAGGCGTTCTTGAAGCCGGTACGAACTCATGGAATTGAACTCTGAGGCTCAACCAGTAACAGGAGATAACTCAATGGTTCCAGAATAAAATACTACGGATAACGCAAGCGCCGTGGTTAGCGAGAGATCTATGACTACATAGTTATTCCGTACGTTAGATAAGAAATTGAACGCCTAGTTTCGAGAAATGTGTCCAAGTTGAAGAATCATGTTAATCATCTAGCTTAGAATTTACTTGAAAAGAGTGAAGACGTTAGGAGACGTTATGGAAAGATTCCATGTGTTTGATTGACCATTATGACGATTCTGTTTATTGGAGATACACTTCTTATAATTATTTTTGTTTTATTTTCGGTTATTCAAATTGATTGATGCTAACGTTTATCATTTATCTATTGTTATCTTAAAGTTAATGCATCATTTATCGCTGTTCTATTGAAAGTAATTATTTTATTTATTTCTGTTCTATTTACCTACCCGAGTTGATTAATGGTATGAAGATATTTTACTATATTCAATGACATCAAATATTATGTTATTCCACAGTTACTGACATCTATCTTGTATTTATTCATATTAATTGTTTTGTACTAGTGGAGGATTATCACTAGATGATCCTCTTTGAAGTGACAGTCTGTCATACAGTTACTTAAACCTTCAATACAGGAACTGATTGTGAGTAAAGGAATTCAGAAAAAAGGTTTAAGTTCATAAATGATGAAAATGAATTAATATTCCTTTAGTCAAGTTTTACTTATATAAGAGTTTTTGTATTATCTTTACAGCATAAAGCGAAAAATAAAGATAGTCTAAATCAACAGAAGACAGTTTACCTCGACAGTTCTTGCATGCAGCATACTTTTATTATATCTGATCTCTTTTCAAAATACAACTATAATCATAAACTTACTCAGCTATCATGATTACAGCAAAAATTCTCGTTATATTAAAAGAGTTAAAAAATGATCTCCTTAACTAAAAATTTACGTTGATTGTATTAAGTTGTCAGACTATTTAAATGTGATGTATAAGTATAGAGTAATTATGGCGCGACCAATTTAATATTACATATGCAAAAAAATTACGTAAAGTTATTTTACCCAATTACTTTCTTATTAATGTAGTCATTACTAGTATAATTAGATTATGCTGCTATGTTGAACAATAAAGAAGCGAAAAATACAGTAAAATTAAACATCGAAAATTTAGAAAAAATAAATAACGAAAATCAACTTTAAAACACATTTTGAATTTGAAAGAATAAGTGTTTATTGGGCAAGAATTTTAATAGTTGGTTATCTGCTTATGGGAATCGTCGAATGAATCTCACGAAAACTGTGTTGAAGCAAAAGAAGACTGCTTATCGGGCATCTGTGAAATAATTTTACATTACCATTTTTACATTATTTCCATTATTTAATTTTCTATAAAAATTTAGTTGTTGTAACTGAACACGTGAAACTGATTTTGTTAATTGTAATTTAAATTATAAATTTAATTTATGTAATAAAAATGATTTTTTATTAACATTTTTTTTTTATCTATAAAACAATATATCGGATTATATAACCAATTTAAAAATAAATAAACAACCATTCCCATAGTATACATTCATAAAAAAACTAACTTTCTGCTCGATAAAACTATGTTTTACATAATCCACTTTTAATGGAAATACTTGCAGGAAAAACTTCTCTCTAATACAGAGATATTTTACAATCCATTTACGGTCATTTATAAGATAACGACTCGAAAAATTTTTTTCATTCAGAAAAGGATAGCGTTGTCCGTATTAATTTTATAGTATATCTCAGTTTGTTTTGTTAAAAATATAAGTTTTTTTTTTAACTTAATATAAAAAAAAATGTACAAACAACATGTCCATTAGAAGTTCGAATTAAGTGTGTGTTCGTGCATACCTTAAAGATTACGAGTAAAAAAATAAATAAATTATAATTATTATTAAAAAATGTAGATAACTCTTGGTATGAGTGCTTAGATATATAAAAATAGAAACAGTACAAAATTAAAAATTAATTTATTGTATTCAGACATAGAGTTAAATATCCTAACTCTTCTACAATATAAAATACACACATAAAACAATATATCCTGAGTGATTTATAACCAAAGTCTAGCAAAAACTACAGAAGATAAATAAATGAAAATTCGTATACGTTCGTATACGTTACGGTGTAAATGCACACTAAGAAAGGATTTTTTTAAATTTCCAATCGGGTTAAAATGAAGTAATAATGAAATTTACTATTATTTGAATCTCTCTGCAACAAATGTAGATAGCAACTTGATTTTAGGTGTGTGTAACGTTTATGTAAATATCTAAAAGGCAATTTCTAGATCTTTTAAAACTCCGGGTTTAAAGAATTAAATGGATTTTTTAATGTTATTGAAACACGGCTACTTTTTTTTTTTTAATTTCTCGGTAACAAATGAAGAAATCAACCTAATTCTTTTGTGTGAGTAATCTGCATGCATATATCTAAAAAAAAATTTCTAGATTTTTTGTAATTCCGATTTTAAGAGGTTAAAATGGATTTTGAATTTTTTTCTTAAACCTGGCACTTTTTTTATAAATTTTTTCGTAACAAATAAAGATATCAACTTTGTGCAATTTTCATGTAAATATCTAAAAACCAATTTTAAAATTTTTCGAAATTCAACTTTGAGGCGTGAAGAAAAGTAAAGGAAATTGAACAGTAATTGCAAATTTTCCTCATTTCCGACTATACTAAAAGAGATATTCCTCAATAGATTGAGGATTGTAAACACTCTTCAAAAAAATATCTGAAAATCATTTTGTTCTGTTTTTTCCGATTCTTTAAGGGGTACGTCTGTGTACAGCGCGGCGGCTTAACTAATACAGTCATTGTTAGTATGTATGACCCATCTGGCTTCACCACACCCACATACACACACACACACACGCACGCGCTCCCCCCCCGCGCGCCCGCACACACACACTAATGTAGTAATGTTTTGCATTACTACATTAACTAATAACTCAATACAGAAATTGTGAACAGACGATTTTCTCGAATTGTCTCATCCACTTGTTCAACGAGATCATCGGTTGACACTCCCTTCCTTCCCTGACCGCCTGCATCATAACATCTGACCTTCCTGCTTTAAAGTTCTTGCACCATTGTCGCACCTTGCTGTCACTCATTGAAGTTTCACTGTACATTACTTATTAGTCGATGAATTTCAGCTGCATTACACCCCTCAGCCTGAAGAAATCAGATTACCACACGCAATTCACACTTGGCGAGAGATGCTATTGTTGAAGACATGTTTACATGTTCAGAACTAAACGATGTAACGCGACGTGATAGAAGGCCATACAAAAGGTTTAAATAATCTATTATAAATTACTAAATAGATATAAAATATAATTAATCCATTCATCCCTAATTTTCTCATTTTTTTAATTAGAAACTGAATCGGGAATATTTCTAAGGTTATAGAAAATTTAAGAAAAAAGATTTTTTTATTAAAAAACCGGTAGAAGGTTAAAAGATATACTTACATTTAAAATTTTGTATATACCCGTACCAAAAAACTAGTACCTCAATTAGTTATTTATACACTGATGAAATTTTAATAATTACAGGAAAACCCCACAATAATAAAAAAAGCATGAATTCAGTCCTATTAAAAAAAAAGCAGTGCGCGGTAATCTTTTTTCTGCGGCACCAGCCCATTATTACAAAAAGGAAAATGTATACAAAAATAAAATAAACTTCAAAAAATAAAAATAAAAAACTATAACTTTTTGAATTTTTTTTTTTTTAATTCTAATTTTCAAACGAAGCGACCAACTAAAAAACAGTTACTTTCAATTTTCTGTAAATGTCGCTAAGAACAATTATATGAGGCCTTACCGTTGCGTGAAGAGTGGAGAGAACTATCGGACAGGAAGGACAGCAGCACTCCAGCAACCTACGCACTGTGTCAGTCCGACCATCCAGCAAACTACCGAAGCTGCGATTATATAAAGAGTTATTGAAGAGGAACCGTAGGCGGAAGGCATATTTGAACTCGCAGCTTGCCCCGAGAGTCGAACCCGCTAGCTGCAGGGTGACCGGTCCCGCACTTGATGATAAAAACTTCCCTTCGTTGGGCCGTGGAGTGCCATGGACAGATAACGTGAAGCCTAAAACTCTCCTTAAAACGTATGCTGCAGCAGCTGGGTGTGCCCCCGGGAGGTCAAAATTGACAGTTTGGACAGGCTATCATCAAGTATAGACTTCCTGGTTCAGCAACTTGCGAGTCTGATAGCCTTGCTCACCCAGTGGTTTTCAAAGTCTGTTGATTTCCAGATTTCTACGAATCGCTACATGGAACATTAACGGCCTACTTTCCAGATATGAGGAACTAGGGATTATAGAAGTTTCCAATTTCCTGAACATAATAGTAATATCGGAAACGATCTTTACCGACCGAAGTTACCTCAAGCGTCAAGGTTATTCTGTGCACGTGACGAATCACCCAGAGGGACGACCCATGGAAGAATCGCGATTCTGGTTAGGAGTTATCTGAGGCATCACCAACTTTCGTGCTTCTGCAATGAACAGATTCAAGCAACCGCGGTTGAAATTACAGACTGGTTGGGGCCTATTAGGCTGTACACGGTTACTGTCCTCCACGTCATACTATAATTTATGATATGTTTTCAGAATACTTTGCGACTCTGGGTTCTAAATTCATTGTCGGAAGAAACTATTACAGGTTATACTCAGCTCCCGGACGAACCAGACCTGAAGTTCTCGAGGACAGTTTATAATTGTTTAAATGTTTAAATGAAAAATTAAAGAAACTCTCCAAAATATTTAACATATTTTAATTAAAAGAATTATTTACAGAATTGTTAATATGCTCCTACAGCTCTGTCGCAAATACAGCATATTTTAGATACGCTGGAAAACATTACCTGAAATCAGACAGCAGCCTAAAATCAAACAGTACAACTCACGGAACTAATTAAACTATGATATAACACGTGTTTGCATAAGGAAAGTGGTACGATACAAAGTAGTAAAAGTGTGTAAAACATATTGAACTTGGTACACGGAGAATATGAAACGTTCACACACATTATAATGAGTTGAAAAAAAAAATAAGCAATTAATGTTTTTACAGTAATCCTACTCTAGGAGATAAACTATTATATGTCAAGCTGTTAATGTTTTTAAATCAATTTATTTTTTCATTAATTTATTCTTTTAACTTTTTCATATCAGCCGCTATTCCGAATTAGCAAACAGCAAATTCCAAATGGCAATAAAACATTTGCTTTAAGTTCATCCCGATTTATTATCATACAATACGTGGGACAAAGAGATACGATACATTTTTTTGGCGTACTGTCACTGAATCTACATACGAAACGAGTTAAATTTGATGACGGTAAAGAAAAAAGCCAATATTTTAATAATTTCTTCTTAATTGGTTTATAGAAGTTACAGAGTTAGAGAATAATATAACATACAATGGTTATAAATATCGTGTTTCTGGATTATTATAAAAATGTAAACGACACAATTATATGAGTTATTTATAATAATAAAGTAGAAAATAAAAGGTTTTAATTTGGCACACAATATAATTTTAAAATCGAAAAACTGAAACTCAACAGTTTTTATACGTCAGGGAAACTGTAATATGATCGTATTTTGTTTTTCATTAATTTCATAAAAGAATATTAGGTATTGGACTCGGATATTTAAAAAATCTTTTTTTGTTTGTTCGCGCACAACGTTTTCCCTATTACACTATTGAAATAAATCTAGTCGTGATCGACGCAGCTGCATTTTGTGGTGGTAATATCATGTTTAAAAAAGACACAAAAAATCGGTTTGAAAATAGACAAAAAAAAAGTTTTTTTTTCCAATCGGCGGATAAATAGGGACAGTGAAAATCCTGATATTTTACATTGCATGCGTCACATAAATAATGTTATATTTCTTCTTTAGGGCAGCTTATGTAAGTTTCTGCACAAAATATGTAGCACCGTTAATAAAATCATCAAAAATGGAGATATGTTGTCTTAAATCTTTCAAACCCAATATAACCATATATAATGTACAACATTGGTAGGGACAAAGCGAATTTTATAACTCTATGCACGTACATCACATTACAAGGTCTACATGTCGATTCAATTTTTTTTTTTTTATTTAATAATTATATTGTAAAAATTTGAATTTTAACCTTGTTTTCACGTCGTTTCCTGGTTCCTCTTAGATAGCTTTGTTTGAAAGTGTTTAAATAATTAGTTCTCGATTAGCGAATCAATGATTGATGGGATAAGCAAATACCATCACGATAACTTAGAAAAAAGCTACTTTTTACTGTTTATTTATTCGACTTAATATAAGTCGAAATGGATAGGTCTGTAGTAATTTAACCATAAAAATATTTTTATCGGTATTAAATTAACAATCAGAAAATATGAGCAACATAACTAAAATGGCTAGTAAATGATGGAGATTTTGTACATGGTTAGAACCGGGCGTCTAAAAAACAATCGCGGTTTTAAATTAAATTTATTACATTTAGAATTTCAAATTTATGTGTTCTACTAAATGAAAGTACAAATCCTATTTCTTTTTTTTTACCTCTTAATGTACCTTAATATGAGCACAATTTACAGTCCTGCAGACGTCAATCCGATAATTTACCTTTTTCCACACTCTGTAGAGCATGACTTCAGGAATCATTTTCATAGCTGCTATTATTCTTCTTTAACGCAGTTGGCCAAGTGAGTGGATTTTCTCTAGTTATACGATTTTTCTTAAGTAGCCTTAAAAAAAAAATCTATCCGCATCTAATCGGTAGCCAAGAGATGGGAAGACTAACCGCCTTCTGGAAACCTGACGTTGAGCGCAATCCGCAAAACTTATTTCTACATGATGTGGAGGAAAATTAAGCCCTCCTTATTTTCAATCTATGGAAACACAAAATTCTTTAACAATTCTGAGTATATTACGCTCCCAATAGTCTGCTCATGGAAAAAAAGGGACCAAAAATATGGTTATACATTACCACAATAGACATTAAGTTTCGGACAGACTAATTCCAACAATTCGTGTGGATTTTCTGTGTTTCAAACTCGACAAATACAACAATTACTCAACAATTTGGTGGTAATTACCGCAATAATCATGAAATGATGTTTCATAAGAAAATAAAATGATCTACATATAGTTTTCATTAACATGAAGTCTAACACGGTCTTACAAATTGAATGCTTTGTGCCTAACTGTTACGTTTAATTTTATAAAATAGCTGCAGTTTGTAAGCATAAAGTTTAATCACATAAATAGCATCATTGACAGTTCTTTTAGGAGAATTTTTAGTTTCATCGATTAACACTATCAACTGAACGTTTTAGACTTCTTTCTGAGTATTCAACACTAAATCAGCGTCATGCATTCAATTCTTCTGTAATTTTACTATCTCCAATGGAATAGTGACTTTTATCAACATTATCATAGTCTGCACGTATAATACTGTCTCGTGTTCACGGGTCGATCAGGATATTGAGAGGCTATT
This sequence comes from Zanna intricata, assembly GCA_010016005.3. Lineage (NCBI taxonomy): Eukaryota > Metazoa > Arthropoda > Insecta > Hemiptera > Fulgoridae > Zanna > Zanna intricata. The sequence continues at coordinate 34,768 of JAAAKQ030057702.1, forward strand.
TTAAATTTTTTTATATATTTACAATTTATTAGCTTAAAACATAAGTAAGAAAGACAAATCAATAACAATAACAATGACAATAGTAATAAAAATAATAATAAATGTCAATAATAATAATAATACAGTAATAATAATAATTATTATTATT
>JAAAKQ030057714.1:2044-12436 GCA_010016005.3 Zanna intricata
CATTTGATAGCCACACACATGCGCACACACACATCCAACCATTAATGATTAATTTTAAATCTATTAAAATTATATATTAAATATAATTATTTCAAATTGAATAACAAATAATACAAGAAATATGTCATTATGGGATCAGCACTTTCAGATTTTCATGAATAAATTAGAAAACAATATTCTACGTCACATATTTAATAAAAAGATTTTAGTATATAAAAGATATATTGATGACCTGTTAGTTATATATGATCAACAATTTGAAGATGAAGAAGACGAAATAATCAAAGAAATGAACTCTTTAAATAATGAAAATTCACCTAAGTAAAAAAAAAACAATAATAGCATCAAATTTGGATATACAAATTATAGCAATAATAAACTCAATATCAACATACATAGGAAACCCACTAAACAGGACACCATAATTCATTTCATCCTTGGAATCTGAAAATCTCAACATTTATATATAGAGCTATAAAATTCTTAAAACATAGCAATATAAAACAAACAATGAATTAAATAACATCAAATATATTATAGCCATAACTAATGGATATAATTAAAACCTAATCAATAAATTATATACTAAAATAAAATTTATAAAAATATAATATTTAATTAACAAATAATAATAATGCAAACGAATATGCTAAAATTGAATACAATATAAATATTATAAATATATGAATACAATATTTTGAATTAAAATCTGCATACACAATAACAAAATAATTAACTACATTAATAATAGACATTCTATTAGTATAATAAAATGTAACAATAAATTTAATGTAGATAACTAGGGAGTATAAAATGAGCAATTTGTGATTTGAAGTATATTGGGATGACTAATTGATCTTTTTCAATTAAAATTAATGAACACATTAATTGTAAAAGGAAACGAAATGATTCAATTTTGCCAAAAATTTCTTAGAACATTATCATAATTACAATCCAGTTAATTTTATTAATATCCTTGAATATTCTAATAACCTTCATAAAACAAATATTTTAGAAAAATATTACATATACTTAAATAATAAAAGTCTGATAAATAAACAAACAAATTTTGAAAATGAGATATTATTCAAACAAATATTAAACAATAATTTTGATTCTTATGTTAGTAAAACTGCTTCAACTAATAAGAATAACAATTGAGACCTTCATATTGACATGACAAATAGTTAATATTTATTATGTATAATGGTAAATCAAATCTAAACGGGATTTTATTTCCTGGACACCTATGGTTAGTAGAATTGCGCCGACGCTTCTAGTTTGCTTGGGTGGGGTCATTTGGAGAGCAGTCATTCCACACTCCCAACCAATTTGTCAATAACGCTCATGATGTCTGAGTAACAGGTGCACCCTTCCACTGCACAACATATAATTATAAAATTTCTTGCTCATGAAGGAGGTCAAGCGACAGAAATTTTCTGCACAATTCAGGTACCAAACATTGTCAAAGACTTGTGTGTTTGCCTGGCTTAAAGAGTTCAAGAAAGTAGAGAACAAGTGGAAAATCAGGAACACGATTGCCGTCCTTGGACCAGCATTACAAATGAAAACATTTGCACAGTTTGAAACATTCTTGAAGATGATCCATGGATCAAAATACACCGAATACAAAAAAATACACTGTTTCGTACTTCATAAGCCAGCCATATTACCAATATGGAGGTATGGTAGTGGCAGTAGTGGGAATGGCTTGCTAGTTCATATTCAGTCTGCTAAAGCAGTTTGTGGTGAGTGAATTCAGAAGTATCACATGCCAATAATTTCATAGTGTTTAAATCAGTTAATGCATCAAATGTAAATATTGTAGTAAACAAAATATTAATACAGTCTTCACGAGTAACAGAGAATTACAAATGAAAACACAAATTAAACCAAAGAAAAATGTCAGTGATTCACCAGTACATAATAAAAAATTATTGTTCTTGGGTAGAGAACACAGCTTGATTACCTGTGCTTGAGGTACCGGATGGTGTCTGTATTGTTGCAACCTGATAACGTTGATCGGTTCTTGGATGCAGTTCTACCATCCGTCCAGTCCAAGTATCCATTTGAGATATGGAAGATTTTCCTCCTTTATAACAACTGTCACCCACTTCAATTGGAGAAGCTTCCTTATACCATTTGACCCTCTGTTGCAAAGATGTTAGGTACTCCTTGGACCATCTGGACCAGAAGTGTTGAAGCCTTTGTTGCACAAGTTGCCACCTGGCCACATATTTAGAGACAAATCCAATAGACTTGGTTCACAGGGTATTGCTAATGAATCTCCGATTAAGAAATGACCTGGTGTTAATGGAGCATAGTTGACTGGATCACTTGAAAGAGGAGTGATAGGCCTAGAATTGATGCAGGCCTCTATTTGCACAAGGTACATATAGAACTTTTCACATGTAAAAAGTTGATTTCCTACTATTTTTCTTAAGCGATTTTTGCAGCCACCCAGAGTCCTCCAAAATTTTGTAATTTCAGAGGTGTGAAATGCCAGGTTATATTATTGTCTGAAAGCAATTCGCTAAGCTTTCTTTGATCACTCGTTGATGTGAACAACTTTTTTAATTGATGTAGTTTGTTTGTTGTCACCAGCAAAATTTGTTGCATTGTCAGAATATATGTGTTGTACCTTGCCACATCAAGCCATGAATCTTCTTCGAAGGGCACCCAAAAATGACTCTGAAGATAAATCTCCGACTAGTTCGAGATGAACTGCCTTCACAGCAAAGCAAACAAATACTGCAACATAACCTTTAGTTGTTTGACCCTTGCGCTGTCTATTCGGTTTATTGTACATTGGTCTACAAAAGTCTACTACATGTTAAGAATGGTCGTTGAGGTTGAAGTCTTGATGGTGGTAAATCGCCCATAAATGGTATAATTGATTTTGGATTTGCGCAAAAACATTTTACTCATTGACGCACTACCTATCTTGCTAAATTTCTTCCATCCAAAGGCGAGTATTGTAAACGTACACAAGTTAACAGTAACTGTGGTCCTGCATGTAACTGACAAAGGTGTTTATATTGGAAAATTTTTTTAAATGATGCTTGGCAGGAAGTACGATTGGAAACTTTTGACTGAAACTAACCTGAGAATTTCTGACTCTTCTGCTTGTCCTAATTAGATTGTTTTCATCCATGGGTTTAGGAACTTCAATTTACTTCTTTTGCTTAGAGGGTTTGAGTCTGATAATGCCTCAATTTCTAGTTTGAATTCATTATTTTGTACAATTCTGATACACACGGTTTTTAGAAAAATTTAATTATGCTGTTGATAACCTATCTACACTCCTTTTTTGAATAGGAACCCTGCTATTATTACTAAATCTAAGACAATAAGCAATTACACGTATAAGTTTGCTAAAATTAGAAAAGCCATGAATCACGTTTTGATTTTCTGTATCACACGAAACTAATAAGGAAGCAGTAGTTTTTATCTTTCTTTCCAAAGTTTGATTTAGATCGATTTTTTCTGATGTTAGCCATGACTGGTCACCTTTACTGAGCCAGCTTGGCTCAATTCACCATATCGTTTTGCAAATGATTTGAGAAGGCAATGAACATCTTGATATTATATCTGCCGGATTGTCCTCTGAACTGACATGATGCCATTGATACTTACTAGTTAGTTCATGTATTTCAGATACTCTGATACAAAAGGCTTCCAAAGTGAAGATGAAGAATTGATCCATGAAAACAGTTGAATCTGTCCAAAGCACGTGTTTTGAAAAGTTTATCTGAAGTATAGAAGTAACCTTTTGAAACAATCTTAAAAGAAGAAGAGCACCACATAATTCCAACCTTGAGATTGAGAGCCGTTTTACTGGCACCACTCTTGATTTTGAACATAACAATTTGATGATGATTTTCTTGTTTTTTGGTCACTGATCTTACATAAATACATGCGCCATAAGCTGATTCGGATGAATCACAAAATCCATGCAATTGAAGACATTTGTCTTCGTAATCTTAGCAAAAATCATCTCATCATCTCTGCAAACATCATTCTTGGAATCTTCAAAGACTGCAACTGAGGTAATTCTTCACGATATATGATCCAGGAATTTTCAATATCTTCGGAGAGTGAGGCATCCCACTGTACCTTAAGTTCCCACAACCGCTGAAGAAATAGATTGGCCTTTAGAATTACAGGTCCCATCAAGCCAAGAGGATCAAATATGCAGGCAATGCATGACTGGATATTTTTTTTTTAAACTGGCTACTGAATGTCCAACATCTTAATTAAAAATGAAAACTTGTCTGAAGAAGGTTCCCAGATAACACCTAAAGTCTTGATCGAAGAGTTTTCTGCGTGAAGAACATAATTTGAGTGATGATATTGATTTGGTATATTCCCAAGTATAGACACATTATTTAAACACCATTTTCTTAGCTCAAACCCACCATAGTGCAACATATTAATAATCTCATTTTGTAAGTTTATTAGGGTTTGTATATCATCTTAGCCCATTAATAAATCATGTACATAAAAATCTGATTGTGTAACCTGTGATGCTAGCAGATATTTTGCTGCTTCTTCAAAGGCTAATTGTTTTAGACAGCATGTTGCTAAATATGCTGCTGATGCTGTATCATAAGTCAAAGTTGTTAGACAATAAGAAGAGAGATTTTGATCCGGTGAATACATCCATACTATTCTCTGTAGATTCACATCAGCTTCATTCACTTTCACCATTCTGTACATTTTTTCATGTCTGTGGTAATAACATATTTATGTTTTCGAAATCTTAGAAGAATATTGATTTAGTCATCCTGCACAACTGGACCCACCTTTTGAATATCATTCACTGAGACACCATTTGAAGACTTGCTTGAGCTATTGAATACTACACGTAATTTAGTTGTAGTACTTGCTTCATTGATAACACAATGATGAGGAAGATAAAAATATTTCAGTCGCTAATGTGATTGTTGTCTTCGGGCACTGACACCATATGACCAAGGTCTTCATATTTTTTCATAAAAGCTACATATTTTTCTCTTAATACTGGATCTTGCTGAAGTCTTTTTTTCTTGATGGTTGAATCTCCGAATCGCTGTGTTTTTTGAATAACCTAATTTTTTATCTTTCAAAGGCAACCTGACCATAAAACTACCACTTGAGTCCCTCTTGTAATTTTCTAAAAAAATGTTTTTCCACTTCTTTTTGTTCCATAAGAGTTTTACTTGGGTTGTCAACCTCCTCGATCCTCCAGAAATTTTGCAGCTGACAATCTATTTTCACCATGACGGTGAGATTGCAGACAAATCTTTCTGAATTTGAAACACTGGATTGAAATATACCTGGATTGAAACTATCCACCCGAAAACAGTATTTTGTAGTGTTGGCTGAGAGTCTGCCAGATTAATTCTGCCCTCTTGCATAATATCGAAAAATATCTCAGCACCAAGTAACAAATCAGTTAGACTGAGGATCTGCTAATTTTAAGTTTGATGGAATGTCTAAATTAGATAATGAAATGACACTCTTTGGAAATTTTGTGTAATTGTCAGCAAAATCACACAATCCACATTTGCTGAAAAGGTATTAGTCGTGAGCCTATTGTACACTGAATAGAATGGTTAGCTGTAGTTGAAGATCGATTTATACCATTAATTTCTAAAATAATTACATGCTTCTCTAATTTTAATAATTTGGCAGCCTTTTCTGTAATAAAATTTGATTGGGAACCACTGTCTAGTAAAACCCTTAATAAATGAGAACTTCTACGAATCTTGTACTGAAATTACTGCTGCAGACAACAATATTGAGATGTTTGTTTTAACGGATGTTGAAGTGCTGTATTTTATCATTACTTTTTGTGGAATAGTGCAATAGTGCTATTATGCTTTTTATTGCACAGCTTGCATGAACTTGATTCTCACTTCTTGTGTCTTATGACCTGAACCTAAGCAGTTAAAACATAAGTTAAGTCTTCGGACCTCCTTTTCCCGCTCAAAAATAGGAAAAGATTTAAATTTTTCACAAAAATAAAGTTGATGAATCTTATCATATAAGGAAAATTTTTGAATAGATACCTGGTAATTTGATGAGACTGAATTATTTTTATTGAAAGATTTAACTTTAAATTGGTTTTTCTGTATACTAGATGAATCACATGGCTGTGGTTTATTGTTTTCTACTGATTCTAATACCTGGCACTTATGCTGCAAGAAACTTTCTAATTCATTCACTGTAGGAAATTTATTTGCACAATAATGATTTGTTTTCCCATTCATGTAATGTAAAAATATCTAATTTTGAAGTTACTAAATGAATTAGTAGAGTGTTCCATATGTCATTTGGCTGACCTAAACTATTTAACACACAAATATGTTTTAATGTAGTGTCCAAAAGAAATCTAAGAAACTGAATTATTTTTATCAATTTTTTGAAGGTTAAATAAGGCATTGACATGCTTATTGACCAGGTATTTTTTGTTACCATATCTGTCACAAAGTAATTTCCAAGCTACACTGTAATTTTCACCTGAACTTTCTAACGATTCAATAATTTTAGCAGCTTCACCTTTTAAACAGCATTTTAAATAATGAAACTTATGAATACTAGGCATGCTTTTCTTTGAATCAATAATTGATATAAAAGTATCATAAAATGATAACCTTTGCTCATAATCACCATTAAAATTAGGGAGTTTGACTGAAATAATAGGTTGAGCTTGAGATTTACTATCACAATCCGCAACATTGTCGATCTTGTTGTGAGCGGTAATGAAATCTTGTGCACTAGAAGTTAAATTAAAATATTTTGTCTCAAATTTGTCTCTTTCACTTAATTGCTCAGGGGAATCATCTGTACACTCTATTTCTGTTTGAATTTTTTTCAAAATCTGATCAACATTCTTCTATTTTTTGTAATCTAAGCTTTAATTGGGTGACCTCTTCTGGTCTTGAAATACTATTAAAATAAGTTTTGAATCTTGTTAGTTTTAATTTTGTAATTCCACACTGTTTCACTAACGCTTTTATATTTTTCATTTTAATAAGCTTAAATTAAAATTAAATCAAACAAAATTAACATTTAAAAATATAAACATGAAACCAAAATATTAAATACGGCAGTAAACAGTAATAGAAATAAATTTTTTTATCAGCGATGAACTGTGCTTGTAGAATTAAAATAAAAACAAAAGCAAAGTAATTGCAATGTTATTGAAAACAAATAAACTAAATTAAAAATGACATATGAATTAAGATAAAACATAAATTATACTTGCTTATGTTATATAAGTAGCAATTAGGATTTATTGATGTTTTCTAAGAAAGTAATATTACATAAATGGTACTTATCTTAATTGCTCTGTTTTGGCTACTGAGGCAATTGTATGTGCTTATTGTAGCACTGGAATTCACAAAAATACGGGTGATGTCATCAGCTGTGCGACTTACAAATTTCACTTTTTATGAAGCTTCAACTAAAATACGACAGTAGTACATATAATAAAAAAAAAAGTAGAACTAAAATTTTAAATATAGCGAACAAAGTTATTAAGAATAATTTAAGACTTCACAGGCACTTGCATAAGAATCACTGTTTTTGCTTTCTATACTAAACATATAATAAATTCTGAATTCCGATAATATGCAGATTTTATGCTAATTTCTTCTTTTTTTTTTACAACTTTGAATGTTTTTTTGACACACACGCAACCTAAATATTCAGCCAGCGATAAGACCATAAATGTTGTTGATTTTTGTTTTTAATTAAATATACATGAACACATACATTGAAACTTAGATTTTTTTATTATGTACTGGTGAATCACTGATGAAAAATCAGAAAAAATATTTAAAAAATCAATACTAGCACACAGTTGCTAAGCACCAGACAAACCACTAGCTACTAACACAAGAGCAGAAATATTCAAATAAAATAGTATATTCGTAACTTTTCAAATATAGTATAATTCATGTGACAAAATGCACAGAAAACGTCACAAAAGTGCACGAAAAAACTACCAAGTCTGAAATAGAACTGAACACTACAGCCTAGATGGGAGAAGATAACCCCAAAATAGGCTAACTAAAAAACTTAAACAACAAAAAAGAAACACCAAAAATTAACAAAACAACTAATGAAATTAATAATAAAACAAAAACAATAAACACTATAACCACAGAAAAAAGAACTTTGAGTACAGAGTATTAATCTTGTCAACTATCTAGAGTAAGAGTTTAAAACCAACTCAAGAAGTTCATATCTGATGTCAATCCATATGCAGATATTTAACTATTTAGGCTATACATCCACATCTAGCCAAAAAGGAAAAACTCTTTCACCACGCACACATAATGTGCCTCCTAATGGATAAAACCCATGTGCAAGGTAATTGGTAAAATTCATTACCTTCCTTGAAATGCTTCCATATGGGCTATCCATTTTTCAATGTCACCTTGCAATTTCATACATTTAGACCAATGACTTTTGAAGTTTTTAATACCCTCAGTATGATGTGATTTTTCCAACTCTGCAAAATAAGCATTGTCTCAGCTTTGATTTCATCATTTGTCAATTCTTCAGGTTTGGGAAGAGGAAGTAATCGCTGGGAGTCAATACATTGGATTCCTCTTCCCAAACCTGAAGAAAAGGCTCACAGGACAAAGATTCACATCAAATGATGAGGTCAAAACTTATTGACCTCATCATTGGAGTTGGAAAGTTGGAAAGATACATTATAGCGAGGATAATAAAATGTTTTGAAAGTCATTAGTATAAATTAATCAAATTACAAGGTGACTACATTGAAGAATTCCTGAAAAATCTTGTGTTTTCTTTGTCAATCGATTATTTTCTAAATATCCTTCTTTCACAAGAGTTTTTCCTGGATGCATTTAGAAACGTCTCTGAGATTCATTTCATCATAGTAATTTGTGTTTTTGTAAATTTGGAATTAAATATTATGAGGGAGGGAGAGAGAGGGGGGAACAAATCCATTTCTCTCCCAGAATGAATGTATTGTTGTCCTTTGTCATTTTCTTACAAGTTTCCTTTTATCTTTATTATTTCTTAAATTTGAAATCAATTTTAAGTAAGTAATTTTCAGGGTTTCTCTGTTCCTTATAAAAGGGGTTTACTCTTTTTCAATTGGATTATTAATAATTTCTTCTTAAGATTAAACTTATTTTTCATCATATCAAAACTATGCACAGTTCTGATTACACCCAAATTAAAATCATCAACAGTAATTTTTTTCACTACTCTGTTTTTTTATTTTTTTTTCAGGACTTAATAGTATACTTTCACTACTAATATTCTTTACTTCTTTTCAGATGTTACAGATAGTCTGTACTGATTTTTCTGAAGGTACAGCTGCCCTTTTTGATTTCAGTAACCTACTAGTTTTGTTTTTTTTTTTTTTTTTTCAAAGTATTTAGTGATGTTATATTTATATTTTTTCTATGAATATAGTTTTCTCACTTTTGCAGACTTTTCCTTTCTTACACTTTTAAACATTGCAAAATAAATACAACAAATGACATAGATTTAGTCATGATATGACTAAAATGACATAGCTGATAAAATAATAAGGTAACTAAATTTAATGAAAACTGAAAATTCTGCTAGTAAACAATGTAAAATTAAATATTAATGTCGTTTTTGAATGTAAAAGCAGATAAAAAAATGTATTATATTTGTTAGTAATAATAATAAAATAAATTAATAATACTAATGTACAGTTCATAAACAGCTGTAATAGATGCTTGCAAACAATTTTTAATTTTAACCATATGGGCGTTGGGTCAACTTGTGGTTTAAAAATCTTTAGTTCACATTTCTTATGCATGTGATGTTAACAAAGTCAAGCTGTTTCATGCTGTTAAACCCTTTTAAAAATTTGTCACACTTTCAGTTGCTTTTGATAACAACAGCAATAAACAGTCATCACATTTAATAATCTTATTCCTAGTAATGTTTCTCATTTTGTTATTGGAGTCATTTGTCATTTATACAAATATTGGAAACATCATTTCAATTAAACTGAATTTTTATAATAAAATGCTTAATGAAATGAAATTTTTAATTTTTCCTTTCCAAATTCTTTGATAATTGAAATTAAGAATTTAAAGACACTTTTCTTTTAAATAAAGAAACACACTGGCATAATATATATATTGTATGAAGCCATCCTAAAAAAAGAGAAATTAAAACAATCTGTAAAATTGTGTGTATTAAATGGATTTAACAATTACAATTTTAATTATAATTAAAAGTATAGCTTATAATTTTCTAAAATTGTTCTAGAATATTGTATATATTTGGGGTTCTTTGGATTGTTGAAAGATATAGATTTTACTGATTTAGGCACGCTTTATTAATATTATAGTCAATTTATTATTATGTAATAGTCAATATTAT
>JAAAKQ030057747.1:4656-15955 GCA_010016005.3 Zanna intricata
TTCTTTATATCTAAAATTTTTTTGAATGGATGACATTTTAATTAAATATGTTTACAGAATAACATAGTTAACATGTTTACATAATTCCCCTCTTGGAAGCAGGTTAAAATATACTCGTGGTGTTTCTCCGGCTCATCGTGTGAAGGAATAACATCACACTCTAGAACATGCTTTTCAGATATGCTTAGGCTACAGGATTAAGCATCAAGTGTTGTTTTTTTACATATATTTTTTTATTTACAGTTGAATTTTTTATGTATTTGATATCACAATTTATTTAGGGCATTCCAAAGAAGTTTAGACTTAAATTAGCATATATTTATGAACATAGCATTATATTAATCAAAATATTTCGTTGAATTGTTAAATATTGTCCACATCAAAAAATTAATAAAAATAAAATATTATTATTTTGTATACATTTCATATTTAAGTAATTTGATTTCAAATAAAATATAAAACTTGTTACAATGAACTTCGACCCCGATTAATTTAATTTTAACCCACAATTGTCTTCGTTTTTTGACATTTGGCCTAAACTTTGGTACTAGTTTTTAAAAGCTTTTATGTTCTTGAAAACTAAAATATTTGGTGCCACAGTCAGAGAACCTCAACAAAGGTTTTAATTTTTTTTTTTAATTTTTTTCTAAGAAAGGTATGTGGCGTAAAAATCTCTGTTAGGTAGACAAAAGATTGTATTTCCACTTCAAGATTTCCTATTTCAAGACATGGGTTTCAAGACCTGTTTCTCCTCCTTAGCTTCACCGTTATCAAAAATTCTAAAGTCACATTTTAACAGTTATTTTAAAAACTTTTTATACATCTGGGATCTCACTTTTTATTCATCTGGGATAAAGATTTCAGTTGAATCAATAGCATCCTACCACATTTTCCTCCTAAGTAGTGTAAAATAATATATTTCAATTATCTGTCAAATGTTAAGAGACAAAAAAGTTATTTTAAAAACCCTTCAATGTTTAGAGTACTATCTGTCCAGCACACAAAAAAGTAATTAAAAGTATTGTAATTTCAAAATAATATTATTTTTCAATTTTTTACCCCACATTCAAAAACATATTCAAGTAAAAAGTGAAATCTTTATCGTGACTCCAAGGATTGAACGTAAGTCCGTTCAATCCTCTTTCCTCTGCAGCCTGTAATTAAAGATACTGAAATACTGGGGTATTCCTAATGGAATAGCTAGTTCTTTTGTGAATCGTACTTCTAAGTCACCTTACTCTGTCTTACTGACTCGCATTATTCTCCAAATTTAAATTAAACTCTATTACCAAAAGTTCTTTAGCCTTTTAATTTATAATAAGAAATAATTCCTATTATATTTAAATATTACTTTAAAAATTTAATACAATTAAAATTTTCATTAAAAAAAAATATATTTTCAAAGAGTACAGAAAATTTTTTCGGGCAATTCACGGCCTCTTAGTCCTCTTCACTTATAAAAAAAAAAAGTTAATGAACCTCGGCAATTAGCATAAAATTACGATAGAATACTTAGAAAAATGATTATTATTATTGAAACGTATAAAATAAAATTTTTTAAATATATTATTCACAAGTCTTTTCATATTTTACCTTAAAAAAAAAGTTTCAAATACGTCCATTTATATCAGTTAATCTTTTTTATTTGGACAACAGTGATTGATATCGAGAATTTACTGAAACTTGCACTGGAAGTTATCTTAACTCTGATAAAATATATTTCCTTTACAACATGTTATAGTTTTAAAAGAACCTTTTTCCAAACTATTTTTTTTATCATTCATAAAATATTTAAATATAATACACATTAAACTGTAAAATTGCAAAAACACCCACAATTTTATCAATATTGTAGAAACATTACACTCCATCTGTCAACAGGTAAACGTTTTCTTTTGCTCAGAATTTATATTACAAATATTTAATGAAAATATTATACAATAAAACATTTGAAGCAGGTTCTGCAAGAAAAATTTGTAATTATAAACATATGAATCCTCTTCATAAAATTAAAAAAAGGTATTTTGTTTAATAAGTGTGTTGTCAGTAAAGTATTTACCGAAAAAGATACATCGAGTAACTACACTATATATTTATTTAATATTCCATCAGCTACTCGTATGAGTAGGTGATGCTAGTATATGATCGCATCTGGGTGAAACTGGCAGCTCCTTCAAGTGGTTTTGTATTCTTAAAAGAAAGTATGCATGTAGTATAAAAGAAATGAATAAATATGTAATGTATTAGATGGTTGAAAATGCTTACTGTAATGAAGATTCGGGGAAACACTGTTCAAAACTGTTCAGGGATTCATCCAAGAATTCAGATTTTTCTTGATCCTGCTGAAATAAAATTTCAAATTAAAACTTAAATTATGTTATATTGTATGATACGAGCTTATCCTCGGCATTTACAGCATACGTTCTAATTATGAGCTTTAGTAGAAACATAAAATAATTAAAGAATCTTTTAATTAACGTTTTGAAACTACTATTATACAATTTATTTATTATTTTTTTTAATAGAATTTATGGGCAAAAAATATTAAAATAAATTGTTTTTATTATAGTGATGAAAAAATAAATCAAAGATAACTTGAAAAATCAGGGAGTTGACTGGTAAGTAAGCCTACCTAAGAAGAGAAAATGTATTACACGATTGAAAATTATAGTGATCAGTAGGTGAAAATTTAGTTATTAAAGAAAAAGATCGATTAAAAATAATTTAAAAAATGAATTAGCATAATGTTACACGGGAATATTGTATTGTAGCGAATGAGTAACTGTAAGCTACTGATAGATTCAAAACTAAAATATTCTTTCTAACTGAAACCGCTACTCGTTTGCTAGGGAGTCCTGAATCTTATTATTTCATATAATAGTAAGTGTAATACAATAATACTACTTATCAGTTAGACAGTTTCTAACTTTTAAAAATATGAATGAAGTAGATTTCAATATTTAGAAAGGCAAATATTCTATTATACTCTAATATTCATTAACTATTATGCATTATCATTGTGTGTAATTATTCTTTTGCGATATACAATATTTTTATGATTTAATATCAATACCAATGACTATAGAACAATGTTTAACGAATTACCAGAAGATACAAATTTTCTACACTTCGACTATATTGCATCTATACTTTACGACAAATATGTTATTGGGTAACGTTAAATTTTCCATCTATTTAAAACATCCTCTATGTAACTACCTCAAGATAGAGAAAACATTTTAATTTTTATAGCAAAATAAAGATGAATAATAGAAAATATAACTTGATAATTGTCCTTCTTGCTTAATAATCTCCTCTAACAAATTTTTTTTATCAGAATATAAATATTAAAAAAAGTTATAATTTAAAACGAAAATATTTAATGCACTGAAAAATTGTTTTAATTTAATAATTGGAAGGAAATTTAAATAAAGGAAAGTAATCTGGTTTTCCAATCTTACTCGATTCAGTACTGTTACATATTTTGTCTACCTTCTGGTTATTAACTGGAATAGAAGTATTTGCTCTCGTATTTAGGGTAATCGGAATTTTCATGAATGTCCTCTTCAACTACGGTTTGAAATCTTGAAAATTTTTCGAAAAATTTTATCGTTAAAATTTTGTTAGAAGTCTCTAAACTATATAGAAATAAACTATAAAAGTAATTCAGAATTTAAATAAAAAATATTTTTTACAGGTGCCTGCTGCCAGATTAATTATTTTTTAAAGATTTCTCTTATTTCAGGAGCATAATTTGCGGATGTGATTCGTGTAAGAATAAATTCCAAATCGCATAATTTACTACCGATTTGACTTCAGTACCCTAAATGTAAGTAGTCTTTTAGGTTTTTAAAAGAAATTTTTTGATTTCCATCCTTTGCATTTTCTGTGATTTATGAATACATTCTGCAACTTTAAGAAAATTTCCAGTTATATGCAATTTACGTTTTTCTAATGTAATTATATTTTTCTCTTTTTAAGATGTTCAAAAATACGACTATAGCTTTACTTTAGGAAGTGGTTACAGTTTGATTGCATCAATAATTTTTGAACTACTATCATTTTTAAGTTCAACATGATAAAAATGTGGCCTGTAGTTAACAGTCCATTTGCACTGCTCTGAAAACATTTTGTCATTGTACATTATTTTTTATCATATCAATACTGTTTTATTTTACCGTACACATGGTAGAACTGACCAATGACTGAACAATGTTATGAATGATTAAAATAGTGTAGCGAAAGGAAATACAACATACCCATTTGTGCTATTTTACATTCCCTACTAAAAATGAAATTATAACCAGCGTTTTGTATATAAACTGCTATTGTATATTTTCGGATACTACATCCATAAATAATGACCACTATATACAAGAATCAAGCGCTCTTCCATACACGCAGACGTACGCACACACACAGTTGCTTACCAGCATGCAAAACCAACCGAAATGTAAGTGATATTTCACTAGTGACATTTTCGCCCTTTTCACTAAGAGAATATTATTACTTTTAGAGAAAGTAAACTCTGAGAAGCGCCAGTTATATTTTAAAAGTTTTACATGCATCACAGCGATACCCGAATCTGAGATGGATACGAGTATTATCAAATAACAATGTAAGTATTCTTTTCTGCTGATGTAATGAGTTCATAACAGCTTTTTCATTTATAAAGAGAAGTTCAAAACTATATCATATAATTAGGTTTTCTATATAATAACATATTTTAAACCAACTTGCTAAGGATGACAGATTGGGGTAAATAACTTTGAGTAAATAACTTGGGATATATAACTATTAATTTTCTTAAAAAATGAAATTTCCTTTAACCTCTTCCTTTGATTAAATTGATTACAGTGCATTTAATTAAGGAAAATTTTAAAGGTAAATAATATATTTTGAAAAATTATATAAATGTAAATAACAATGAAAAAAATTATGTTTTAGAGTTTGGGAAAGGGAAACTGTTATTAGTAACTATTTTATATTATTCATACTAAATTTTTGAAACAATCATATTTTACTGAAAATACGCTTCAGTTCATTCTTAAATTTTATACTGAATGAACTTTTACAAAACGGTTTGAATTCTTTTTTAGTTTTTTTAAAATTTATTTCAGAATTAATAGAGGATTAGGTGTGTTCATTTTTAAATGTTTCAAAAAATGATTATTTTTACTTTTAAAAAATTTCTATATTAATGAATTGAATAGTATCATATTTCCTTAACTATAAAATTGTCACTGATAAAGCAAGGGCCACCGTTGTAGTGTTTGAAATAGTTATCCTGTTTTTCTACTCTACACAATCTCTCTTTTTTAATAAAAAAAAAACTTATTACAAGGCTCGGTTGATAAATTTTACACACTAGCGCGCTACACGGAAACAAAACCTACTATCGAGTTGGGCGTAGCAGCACATAAGCTAAAATCCGCCTCTACAAGTCTGTGATAATGCGATGAAATCCGTTAACCGGTTTGTTTTAAGTAGCAGTTAAAAATAGAGTCGAGTACGGCCAGTATGTCAACACGATTAAAACGGCGCGCAATGATCGAATTTTTAACAGCAGGAAATGTGAATCCTATGAATATTTTTCATCGTTTAAAAGCGGTTTACAGTAGTTAAACAGTTTACAGTAGTACTGTGAATAGGTGGGCTTTGAAATTTCGCGAATGTAAAGCCGATAAAGCTACAATTTAGGAAACACCTCGCAGCGGACGACCAGTTTCTGTGATTGACGAGAAATATCGAAAGTAGGTGGAAGATTTGATTCTAAGTGATCGGCGAATCACCTAGCAACGCATCGCTATTTAGTTAGACATATCTAAAGAACGGGTAGGCCACATTATCGAGCAATTCGGTAACCGTAAAATCTGTGCACGATGAATACGACGCAATCTGTCTGATGGCTCTCCGCAAGCTGAAGTTTGAGCCTGTTTTGCATGCACCTTATTCGCCGGATTTGGCTCCGTGCGACTTTCACTTCTTCCTTCATCTAAAGAGGGATCTCAAAGGTAATCATTACACCACCGATGATAAGGTAAAGAAAGCTGTAGCCACTTGGATCTGAGAAAGACCGCAAGTGTTCAGTGAAGGAATGCAAAAACTTATCACACGTTGGGAAAATTGTATCGGTGCAAAAGGGAATTATATTGAAAAGTAAATACTGCACTTGGTAGCTAAGGTTACTTTTATTAATTTTTTATTTCATTCAATTATCTCTTTTCATTCCCATACCACGCATACATGCGCAAAATTTATCAGCCGAGCGTTGTAGAAGTATATAAATTTACTGATAAAAAATCTGCTATTACCCTTCTATTTTAACAT
This sequence comes from Zanna intricata, assembly GCA_010016005.3. Taxonomy (NCBI): domain Eukaryota; kingdom Metazoa; phylum Arthropoda; class Insecta; order Hemiptera; family Fulgoridae; genus Zanna; species Zanna intricata. Next base: position 10,987 of record JAAAKQ030057747.1, read on the forward strand.
TGTTTTATTTTTAGCATGAAAAATATAAGAAATTAGCAATACAAGTAAAGTCCAAAAATAAAATATAAGAAATTAACAATAGAAGTAAAGCGAAAAACATTATGGTTATTAGAATTACCAATAATTTTTTTAGAGGTAGTTTTAGTAAAGAAATTCGTGAATTTTCATTGTTTTGCAACCTCTCTGCTACTTTTTCAAGAACGGAAAGACGACTTTGAAGTCTAGCAAGTTCTTCATCTTTGGATTGTAAAATGGTTAAAGCTTTTTGAGCACGCTCTTCTGCCTCTTCCATTTTACTGAAAAAAAAAGGAAAGTAGTGAAAACAGTATTTAATACATTTTTTTTTTAGATTAATTTAATTTCTTATTATCTTAACCATCTTAGTTTACATTTATGGTTGCTTAAATTTTAGCAAATGAAATTATAGCAAATGATAATATCTAATTTAAACTCTTTCTAACATAGATGTATAAACTTCAACTGCAAAGGGAAGAAAGGAAGACAGAAATATTCTTTCAGTAGATTCAAGATTCTTTGTAAACTGTAAAACATAGGCATACTACAATTTTAATGTATAATTTTCATGTCAAGGTTTCTAATGAGGGTATTGGAAAAAGTAGTTGGAAATTACAGATCGGATGAGCGCTATGAAAGAGGAGATGGTATTTTAAAGTTTGATCGGTAAAATAATCCTGCTGTTAATATTTTTTATATAACCTAAGAAAGACAGAATGAACAGATTTTGCACTTTCAGTTACTTTTGATAACATCTAAAGAAATCAAGTAGGCTCTATTCTAATAGATTAAATTTGACTAAATCTCATTAAATCGGTTAAAGTTTATTAAATCGGTTGAAGCTCATCGGTTAAAGCTCTACCGTCTTATCATTAGAGATTAAAGAATAGTTCAAAAATGGAAATGAATAAAATTTAAAGTTAAGGAAATTTTTCAAAAGAGGATCTACGAAAGCCTAGGTAAAATTAAAAAAGTTGTACATCAATGAGAAGTGGGAAAGCCTAAAATATTTGAAAAGAAATACGTTCGTAATTTATTGATAGAAAAATAAGATGGATGGCGGATGAAATTTTGAATAACAAGATTCAATAAAATACTATACATAAATTAGAGTGCTCATAGATACAAAGTGATGTAAGATTTTATTACATGCAAGACAAGGCAGGCCGAAGAAACATTGACAAATTTAGTTTATTTGAAACAACTGATTGGTATGCTACGAAAATATATAGACGCTGTCCTCGGTGAAAGATATGGTCATATTATGTGGAAAGAATACACTTAAGAATTATATACAGGTAAAAAAAAGTCCTTAAAAAAGAAATCAACCATTACTCAAGAAATGGCTTGAAGAGGATGAAAAGTTGAAAAAGCATGAGCCTTGATGAACTTTTCAATAGCATCCTGCGCTTATAGTTTAGTCATATTAGCATCTAGTAGAATTTATTGATAAAATATAGAGGATGTACAGTTAGTATCTCTTTTCAATTGTTAGAATAAAAAAAAGTGATCACCGAGGAATGCACAGACCTCTGTAGTACCTTTTCAGTACGAGGAAATATTGTAATCGCGAAAAATTTCGGTTTTCAGATTTCAAGGAAAATGTCTATTTTGACCATTAGTAAATCCATTTTGACTAGTTTCAGGGTGACGTCTGTACGTATGAACGTATCTCGCATTAACTCAAAAACAATTAGCCGTAGAATGTTGAAATTTTGGATTTAGGACTCGTAACATCTAGTTGTGTACCTCCCTTTTTAATTGCAATCAACTGAACCAAACATGTCCAAAAAATCCAAAAATTCCAGTATATTTGGATTTTGGAATTTTTCTCAAGCTGCAGTAACAATCTTTGCAAGATTTTCAACGATGCTTATAAGTGGTACTTATTTTCATTGGTTCCAGAGTTATAGTCAAATAAAATTTTAATTAGTGAAATATTTGGATCTTACAAGGGTACGTATACATCGGTTCGAATCAGACTTCATATCTTTTTTTTTTAACTTTTTTTTTTTAATTTTAATATATTGATCTAGTAATAATTCTTAACTTAAGATTGTAAAAAAATTCTGACGACAAAAAAAATGAAAAAATATCAATAGTTATTAATGAAATAAGATGTAATGTAATAAGATGTAAGATGTCCTTTTCATTAAAAAAAAAAAATGTTGTGTAGATGTAATTTAATAGGCGTACAAGGAAGTCAGGTATAAGTCAACATCGATTTTTTATTATTATTTCGATGTCTTGCTCATTAAAATATTTTCTTAATATATCAACAATAGAATAAGTAAACAAAACTTGAAATAGATATTTGCGAGACATTGTTCGGATTTCCTAAGGGGAAGTTATGAGGAGCGGGAGGCTCTTTTTTCATTAATATATTGGTCAAAAGATCTAAGGATATATAGAGGTTTATCAGGTTTATGATGTATTATTCTTTTTTAATTTTATTAGTTTTTTTGACAGGGTCCTTGATAACAAATTAATAACTCTGCATAAAGTGAAACCTTTCAGTTCACCTCCAATTTATACTATAACAATGAGTTGATGGTGGGCAATAATTGTTCACTATTAGAAGGGAGTAAGAAGGAGAGTGTATGTATATTATCGAAAATTCTTTTCATGGTACGCTTTAGGAAATTCTTAAAGAAGCCCTTATAAGAAAACAAGTCGGAATTAAAAACACACAGCTTTAATATTAATAATATATTGTTTGACGGAAACTGTGATTTCGGTGAGACATACTTCAGCGGTTGACAAACAGAGTGGAGTGTAATAATTATTAACAATGAATCTATTGAAGTGAAAATTCACGGAAATCTTGCAGAAATTTGCTGATTACGAACTCATCGTAAATGTAAATAGTATTGAACAAGTTTAAATGATTATTTTGGCAGAGTTATCTATTCCGCTAATAAATACGCCTCTGAAAATAAAACCAATAATTAAGAAAGGCCGAGTAAATTTCATTTAACTTTGAGCTTGAATTTAAAATTGTCCGATAAATGCGAATGCATAACTATGTTTATCTACTGATACAGTGGAAGAAATTAATACGTATTAGTTACATGGACAAAATATACTTTTCTACAAGTGATAATGCAAGACTCCCAAGGATCCAAGGAAGAAATTGTTTAAGAAGAAGAGGAATATCGTGGCTGAATAATCTAAGAGAGTGGTTTAAATATTCGTATTCATAAAGTAACTTGTTATGATCAATTTTTAAAATTAAGATGTCAAGGTAACTTCCAACTTTTGGATTCTGTAGTTAAAGTAAAAGCCATGCAGTTAAATTTAGCTAATTAATAACGATAAAATTGATTATATGCATTTGATAGTAATTTTACTACCCAGTTAATAAAATTTTCCTTTTTTTTTATAAATAAAATAACCACTTTTGACTAGCAACGTTTGACGTTTATCACTTTTGACTAGCAAGGAAAGAATTTTTATTTTAAAAGAATGAAAAGAATTTATTATTTTGAATCATTTTATACCTTAAAGAAAATGATGTTATCAGATACATAAAATTTCAATAAATTAATAAAACTCTCATAATTAAAAAATGGTCGTTACCAGAAATATCAATCAACATAGAAGAAATGAGTTTATTGTTGCAATTTAATTTTTTCTCCATCAAGATTGTTTCATTACCTCTTCAGAGACGATGAAAGAAGCCACAGAAGTTGTTCTGTAGGTTGTTAATTTATTAAATTTCGAATCATTTATTTCTAAAATTCTAAAAATAAAATTTAATCGAGAGGTTTTTATACATGTGATATAATATGTGGCATATAAAACACATGAATCCACTACCCTATAAAATGGTTGTACTTTGTTCAACATATAGCGTTGTTCAATTTTCCTACGTGCTATTTCCCCACTATCACAAAAACACCCCTCGAGAATCGTTTATAACAGTGACCTAATACTTTCCATTCTTCCCTCTTTAATAGTCCCACTACCCTTAATATGAGGAACAGAAAGGATCAATAAACTATCTTCAATAATAGATTTTTTTTACTAGTGTGGAATAAATAGCTCTTGCTTTGGAATTATTTTTTACATATTATTTAAATACTGTGTTATTGTTACGTTCATTGTGCTAACATTTATTTCCTTATTGGTAACTCTGACCCAGTCCTAATGGGTTGTATGAAACCGAAATATGGATTATATGTATCGACTCAGGGCAGACTGATGGACGTTTACAACAAGTGACCAGGTTGATAGAGCTGTAGAAGGAGGCTTTTCATAATTATTTTATTTTTACATGAAAGCCAGTATCTTAACCTACTTTTCTACATAGTTGCCTTCAATATTAAGGGACTTATCATACCAAACCACAAGCTTTTGTATTCCATCGTCATAAAAGTTTGACGCCTGATTTAACAGCCACTACAACACGGCCGTGAGCACAACTTTCGGTACTTTAACCATTCACTAACAATTTTGTAGAAAATACGTCTTGAAATTGAGGGAACTTCAATGATAATGAAGGAATCGTGAAGTGTCTGGTTTTCTTTAATTTTTTCATCGAATTTTTGCACCAAATCGTCAGGGATCACTGAAGGTCGCCGACTACATTCCTCATCATGAACATTTGTTCGGCCATCCTTAAAAGCTCTAACCCATTTCCGTGCCATTCCATCACTCACACTGCTTTGTCCATAGACTTCACAAATCTGACTGTGAATTTCAACCGGTTTTTCGCCTTTAGCATACAGAAAACGAATAACAGCACATATTTCACAGTCGGCGAGTTTCTCAACAGGCATTTTAAGTACGCAAAAGTAAATGTAAATACGATCAATTTTGGCCGTAATGGCGTCTGTGGCTTGCCAACAGACGCCCTTCACTGACGTCACTGACCCCAGAGGCGCTGGCCTCGAACAGTTCATTGAAGCCAGGAACCTCTACTTGCTTAATGACGCAGAACAACCGCCCACTT